>JAUKWC010033612.1:0-58393 GCA_032356245.1 Endocladia muricata | reverse complement strand
CCACTTTCAATGCGCGCACTGCCGCGCAGACCCGTCCCACCAAGCGCTGTGCTTGCAACAATCTCGCAGGTTCGACCAGTTGAGGCCCGCATCAGAAGCAATCGCCTGAAGTGCGTCCTCCACGCCCTGCTCCATCGCCTTCAGGCCACACAGGTATATATACGTTTGATCAGAGCCTAGAAGTGCCGCAACCATATCCGTCTGTGCGCGCAATCTATCCTGCACGTATTGCTTGGGCTGGCCATGCTGACGGCTAAAGGCAAATTCCTTCTGCATGAAGCTGTCCGGCACTTTTTTGAGCGGGCCAAAGTAGGGTAAATCGCGCGGGCTGCGCGCCCCGAACACCAATGTAAGGCTACTTTTCAGGTTTGGCATTTCGCGCTGGCGCCGCATTGTGAAACCGCGAAAGGGTGCAGATCCCGTGCCGGTGCAGATCATCAACAGGTGCGCCTCCGGGTCAGATGGCAGCAGAAAGGTCGACCCGAAGGGGCCGGTAATCTGGACATCATCCCCTTTATCAAGATCGCAAACGTAGTTTGAGCATAGCCCGTCCTCTTCGCGTTTCACGGTCAGGGATATGTTGTTGAACCCCGGACGCTCCCCATCACGCGGGCTGGAAACGGAATAGAGCCGCGGCAGGTGTGGCTTGCCTTGTGCATCGGTTCCGGGCGCGATGATGCCAATGCTCTGCCCCTCCAGAACCGGGAACGGCAGGGTGGCGAGATCGAGGATGATGTGACGCACATCGCTGTCGCTCTCGCCCTCGGTCAAGCGGTAGTTGCCCTGCACTTTCGCGGTGGCCGGGTTGGCGAGATTATAGAGGTTAATTGTTGGCTTGGAGGCCGAGATCGGCGCCTTCGCTTTGCCCCCGGCTCCCTTGTGCGCCTCTGCCAGCAGGGCAGCCACCGCATCATCATGCGCTTCGATACCATCGTCATCGCCCGCGGCGTCCAGAGCAATGTCCTCCTGCTCTGGCAACTCTTCAAATTCGTATTGCTGTTCGAGGGAGTAAGGCGTCTCAACCACGCGCCATTCGTCAATTGATCCGGTGGGACAGACCGGTATGCAATCCATACAAAAATTGCAGATATCAACGTCAACGACCACGTTATTGTCGTCATGCTGGATCGCGCCAATGGGGCATGTCATCTCGCAGGTATAACAGCGGATGCAAATTTCGGGATCGATAAGGTGTTGTTTTACAAGTTTATTCATGGGCTGGCGGCGGACCGGTGCAAAACCACGTCAGGAACAAGAGCAAGATCGTAAACTGCACGGCAGATCCCGTTGCAATTGCTGCATCCGAGACAATTTTGCGTTGGTGTGATGGGTGTATTGAGGGTCGAGGTCTGCATGGGTCCGGTCTCCTATTTGTAACAAGGTCACTGGTCGTGACGCGGATCAAAGTCCTTGGTCTGCGCCGCGTCTGCGTTGATTTGGATCAAGCCATATGCAATTTCACGTATTCATAATCCCCCGGCTTATTGTCGATCCCGACTTTCGGCGGCGCGATCCATGACGCGTATTTCCCCGGCTCGAAACAGGGCACCATCAGGGATTGTATGAAATCACCATCCGCCTTTGTGGGCAGCCATTCAGCGCGCCGACCTTCCCAAGCGTCGGCCGTTATGATGTTGCCGTCCGGATCAACCGCCACGGCAGAAAACACCCCGATCTGACGGTGAAACCCCTCGTGTGGCAGCTTGAACTGGAATTCGACGCCCGCCTTGGCGATGGCCTTGTTCCACCGCCCGACACCGCCCGAAGCATCCCGGACATAGTCATCACGCAGCCGCATATTGATCGCCGTGAGAGCCGGAACGTCCTCTGTCAGAATCACCCCGTCCTTGATCGAGGTCACCGCATAGGTGTCGTTCTGCAGTCGGTGATCATCATCGATGCGCTGCTCCATATAGCGCCCCTTGATGCCTGAGTTGAAGGCGTTTGCCGCGTTTGTCGACACTTCCTGTCCGAACAGATCGACCGGAAACAACTCCGGTTGAAGAAAACCGACGGGGAAGAAGGAGAAGAGGATAAATAGACGTATACATTGATGAAGATCGCGGGCGAGATGTCGGAGCAACTTGTAAATAGGTGCGGTCTATCACGAGGACTGGACTAAAGGCGAGTTGAAGCGGACAAAGTAGACGTGGCGAGAGTGTCGGGGAGGTGCCAGATCGGGGGTGACGGAGCATACGGGGGCAGAGGCAGTGGCGGATGACTGCGTGTGTGTCAGGGGGAAAGGTAGAAGGGGGAGGAAGGGTGGCAGAGGGAATGCGGGTAGAGTGGCTGATGAGTGCAGGAGCGTTCTGTGGGGAGGGAGGGGAATGGGTGCAGTGGGAGAGCGATTTAGAAAGTGAGTGTCGGGTGGTAATGTGTAGAAGGCAGGTGTTGGTTGGGAGGGGTTGGAGGTGATAGTTGAAGGACGAGGGAGAGGAGGGAGGGGTGCGTGCGAGTTAGTCCGGGTGAGGAGCTTGTCTGCCAACGTTGAGAAGGATCTATTGTCTGGTGGAGCATATGAGATATGGCAGAGCAATTGGAGTCGAAAAACGGTGTCTGGCACAGCTTGCTTGAAACAACCCCTCCCTCCATTGCTACCAATCCTCTCTCTTCTTCTCTCCCCGTTGCCGACCACTTTGTCAGTCTCTGACCCCCCTCCCCTCTGTTCCGTTTGTGTCTTCCCGTATCGCATGCCTTCTTCCGTCCGCACCATGTCCCTCCTTCCGTGGCGGAGTTGCGTCTCCGGCGCAATTTCACCTCGCCACTTTCTAACTAAATTCCTCCATTGCTCGGACTCCCCTCCACAACCGTGCACGCCCCTCTCCAACCCTCTCATTCTTGTCGCCACCACACTCGTCTACCTCTGCACCATCCTCCTCCTCCGCCGCCAGTACACCCACTCCCCCGCTTCCTTCTCCCGCTCCCCTTCCTTTGTCCTCCTCGCCATCGCACACAACCTCGTTCTCGCCCTCGCCTCCCTCCTCATGCATGTTGGCGCTACCGCCGCTCTCGTGTCCACCTGGCGCGCCGCGGGCCCAGTGGCCACCATCTGCACGCGACGGAATGGAGGACTGTTTCCTGAAGAGTTTGAAGCATGGTTGTATGTGTTTTACTTGAGCAAGTTCTACGAGCTGCTCGATACGGTGTTGCAGACGTTGCGCGGGCGCCCATTAACGCTACTACACGTGTGGCATCACGCAAGCGTGATGTACGAGACTTGGAGCTGGCTGGAGGCGCGCATGACAATCGGCATGTACGGCATGTGGTTTAACACGCTCGTGCACATGCCGATGTACGTGTACTATGCGGCGGCGGTAGGGGGGGTGAAGATAGGAGGGAAGCAGGCCATCACGACGCTGCAGATTGTCCAGTTTGTCGCTAGCTTTGCGTCGTTGGTGCCGCTCGCTGTTGTGCATTGGGGCGGGGGGGGCGGGGGGTGTACAGGAATGCCGGGTTTAGCGTTGTCGGCGTTTGCAAACGGGAGTTACTTGTTACTGTTTATTCAATTCTTCCGGAAGACGTATACGTCAAAGGCAAGGCGAAAAAGCGAATGAGAGAAAGCGTGATAGTATGTGCTGATGCTCGTTGTGGGACAAGGGTGGCACTGATTCACACAACACGAGCCTGACTGCTGTATATTCAGGTGCGATGTGCGGTGTGGGTGTGCCAAGCACGGGATCGTAGGTTTTGGGTGCCCTTAGTGGCGTGGAGAGTGTTTCGCGGAGCCAGGATTGTCAGGAGAGTTGAATTCGTCTCGATTGCGAAGGTAAGGCGTACATGCAGTGAACGCTTCAGCTTTCTCTGAAGCCGTGAGATATGAGGGAATGTTTTTATATGGAGCATTCTCTCTCAAAGGGTGAGCACCATTCGGGGTGGCTTGCAATGCTATTTGTTTGTGTTATTTGTGGCTTTACTCGCGACTTGAATAATTATTGTTAGCAGCAGTGTCCAGTGGAGACTGCGGTGTCAAAGAAGCCTGGCATCCCCGACACTCTGGATTAAATGCTGTGTTCACAGTTAATGTATCGAATTACAATTTTCCTCGCTTTTCCAGACCAGCGCGACTGAAATACTGCCATCAGAAATGCGCGCCTCTCTTCGATGTCAGGAAACACCATGCAAGTTTTGAGGTAAACTTCGTGAGCTTCGCTGCCCTCCTAACTTTCACTGTCGTCTGTGTCGGATGCATTCCACATTGCGTCATCGGGCGACGACTTCCGCTGTCTGCGTGCCGAGCCGTCGCTTTTTGTTCGAGAAGTGTTCTTTTGATGTTCGGCCAGTGGTTGTGACTTGGATCGCATCGGGCGTTGAGTAGTACCATTCGGTGACGATTCCCAAAGTGTTGGGCTCGAATCAGGGGAAAATGCAGGTCTCGTGGTATCTGGCTTCTGTCGTTTCAACGCTTGCGCGGTTGTTTCAAGTTCTATATTAGTGCTCTTCTCGTTGTTACTGTCATCTGGACCATACCTTGCTGCCTGTGGTCCTTCTGCCTCTGCATTGAGGGGCATTCTATAGGACACGGAATTTTGCACTCCCTTATCAGATGCGGAATCAGTCGTCTCTATCGTCGATGGCTCGAGAATTTCGAGGTTGTCCTTACTTGAAATTGCCGTGTCGAGGAATTGACACTCGCCATGTCTCATCCATTTTTCTGGAGAATTCACTGCCTTCACTTCCAAATACGATGGCGGTACATCCACTCGTTTTCTGATTTTCAATGTCGCATAACCACATGACTGAAACATCACAGTGAAAAGGGATAAATTGTAGAGTCCGGGGCCCGTCAAAACTGCCGACAATTTCAAAACCCGTTCAGCTCCAGGTGGAAGCGCACGCAGAGACATTGCGACATCGCCAGCCCAAAATCGGCCACGGTCTCCTTCGCCTATACCACCGAACGTCGATGCTTCGAAAATCACATCCAGGAGATAGGAACTCCTGTTCCTAACGCGAACATTTACAGGCACAACTAGAGGATGGGGTCCAATGTTCGAATCTTTCCGGGAGCGTGAGTCGACGTCTTTGAGTGCAAAGAAGTCGTGCTCAATGGCAGCATCGTGACGTACCGAAACCTCAATCCATTCATTCTGATTCGTACTTGTACGATCAAATTCCTCCTTGCTTGCATGAGGTACAGGGGGCCCAGCAGCATGGCCGGGGGCTTGAATACCAGCAAAATCAAACGTGTCGACACTGTGGTCAAACGACCTCGAGCTCGCACTTGCATTCATCCAACGTCTCGGATTGATAGGAGGAATGTAAATCTCTCCATGGGACTTGGGCGAGCTCATCCATCTAATAGCGACATATACCAAGTCTTTTTTTGTGCAGCTGTATGACGACGAGGACAGTGTATTGCGATTTGCAGAAAGCACAAAATGAGTCAATGCCTCTCTTTCTACGGGCGAGGACTCCTCAGATATGCTTGATCCGGAACCCTCGTCCCACATATTCATCCCAAGATGCGAGATATCAGGTTGGTCGCGGGCAAGACGCACAGTCGACGTTTCCCACATGCCTTCCTGTGGCAAGTTTCCTACAATAGCCTCCTCCATCTGCTCTTCATCACGGACCACAAGGCAAAAAATTGTAGCAGTTTCATTGATGCGCAGGCTGGTTAACGATTGCTTCGACTCTCCCTCGACCACTTTCGCAAACCCAGATGCTTCTTGCAACAACAAAGGTCGCCATCCCGTCCTCGATGTTACGGACAGCTCGATGACCTTGAAAATGACATTTTCTGCCTGCTTTTGTCCACCATGCTCTATTTCCAGTCCTAAAATGACACCATGCATGTGAGGGTATTGCTGTGGAAACAGCTTTGGGTCCGCTTCTCTCAAGAACCGAGGAGATACTAGAATACTTGGCTGTACTCTGAACTGCGTAGATACACGAATTACTCTTCGTATTTCGTCTCCGTATGCTACGATCAATCGACTTTCGCAACCTAATGTCCCGTCCTTATCTGTTCTATTTTCATTCGCTCTCTTATTTTCCCGAGAGCCCTTCATACCTTTTGACCCCGCTCGGTACCCAAAAGCAGTGTTGGAAACCGCGGCGCGGAGGCAGATGGCAATATCGACACTCTGACCAGGATCGAGATCAACAGTCATTCGTGATGCCGCGCAAAGCTCGCCCTCAGATACAAACTCGTCATCCACCCCAATCGCGAATGACTTGATTTGCTTCCGCATGCTTAGCTCATCTGGTTGCATCCCTACGAACAAATTCTGTGGTGTTCCTACTCGCAACACAATATGCTTCAGCGAGACTTTGCCATTGTTAGACAAAACAAGCTTCGCAGTTTTTGTTTCTCCTGCTCGTAAAACTAGACCTCCAAGATCTTTGTCAATAGCAGTTGCAGAAGAGGCTACGACAACTCCCTTCAGCTTCGGTGCTGGTGGGACAACTTTCACAGTTAAAGATGTATCTGCCTCATACAATGGCACTTCGCTCGCCCGCTGTTTTCTGGTCTTGTTCAACCGGCGCCCGCGTCGTTCGAAAATAGAAAATCCGGGCAACGTTACGCAGTTGCTCGTCGGGGTTGCCCCACCAATACCGACCGTAAAACTCCACGATATTCCTAATACCTGCAGAACGCCTGGCCTCTTAGGTACAATCTCGATATGGACAATTTGCGATGAATTTGCAACAAGAGTCAATTTGCTTGTCCGGACTAAAGATACAGGTGTATTAAACCCGCCAATGTCGTTCTCTTCGTTGTCCGCTACTCGCCGAGGGTAAACCTGTCCGTCCAGAGCGACGACTGCCGCGAGATCGTTCACGAAGACAGGGAAATGCAAAGGGTTCTGAAGCATGACGTTGACGACGATTTCCTCCCCCACAACGGCACCGCGCTCAAGCAGAGACTTCTCGCGGCGTTTCTTTGCCTTTTGGTTCGCTAGCTCCTGCATGCGTTTTATTTTCATCTCGAGAGATCCTCCAGGGTCCATACTATCCCCAACATTCCTCTTTTTACGGAGCTCATCGACAATAGCACTGAGGCGTCGCCCGCGTTGTGGTAGAGGAGAATCTACCGACGTTTTCGCAAGAGTCGTAAAAAACTCACAGTCCTCCAAAACATCATCTTCTAGTGTCCGCCACGCAGAAGGGTTTCCTCCTCCGTTCGAATCATAAGTGGTAACTGAAGTAAAGTCGCCTCGCACTTGCGGATACATGATCCCAGTATCCCAACGCTTCGACAATGCATCACGAGCGCCTTTCGCGGCAGCTTCTGAAACCCCTCGTATAGCAGTGCTCTGCACTTCGAGATCGGTGTGGTCGTCCGCCGAAGACAAGATTTGAGCAAAATGACGAGCAGCACGTACATACCGTCCTTCAGCAATCTCTGCTGTCCCCAAAATCAGCTCCACCTCGTCACGCAAACTTTGCCTCAATAAGGCGTGCTCATCAATGATCCTCACAACGCAAGCCGCAGCAAGTTTCAGCTTCAGTCTTGCAAATTTTGAAGCTGCTAGATACGCATAAAGAGAAGCGCGCCGTCTTTTCGTCAATGCATGGAACGCAGATCCGACAGCCGTATACAACACAGCTAGAGCCCCATCAACGAACGAGTTACCGGTTGCTGGAACACCAGACGTCGCACCGAACGCAAACGCTCGCGAGGGCAAAATGGCGTCGACAGCGCGAATGATGACTCCGGCCGCACTGCCGGGAAAGCCTACATCTGTGCAAAAGAACGCCCCTCGCAGCGTTGCTCTCACAGCCAGTTCCTGCCTCCCTGCCTTGCAATAGATCTGAATTGCTCTCTCTATTCCGCTACCGATAGCTTGTTTCGAGCCATCAAGCAACGCTAAAGCCATTGCTCCCATCTCGCAAGCAGTAGCTTCATACACAAGCGCCGGTCCGCTCTGCAGTCGGAGATCATGCTGCATAGACCGAAAGGTATCGTATGCTTCACTGTACCGCCCAGCCAGCATATAAAGATCTGCCAGATGCGCCGCCCGAGACTCGACTGAATCGACCGGGAATAGAGGTGTCTGAACACCTCCACTCCCAATAGATAGTCTCCGTCTTCCGCCCAAGCTTGCGCCACTGATCGCTCCGCTACTGTCATCACGCAATGCACCGTCGGCCTCATACCCCATGTGTCTCATTGGCATAGTCGGCTGAGCTCCCCCGAACCAGGACCGAAAACTGGATCGCGCTCTCCGAAGTCTCTCTACACTACGCCGCACATCCAAAATAGATCGGTCAATGTTCTCTCGTGCAATATTCTCTAATCGCTTAGCCAAAGTACGAGGGGACTCATCCGCTTCCTCTGTGCCAACCAAGACGACATGAGTTCGCTCTTCTCCATACACAGAGCGCGCAAGTCGAAGAGCATCATCCCGCGCTGCACCATCTTGCCGGGATTGAGCGCGCTGCACGAGGAGGACGTGGGGCGCAACTGCCGACGGTGTGCTCTCAGGTTGAATCTCCTGGGCTTCAATGTGAGCGCGATACAGAAACGCCGCAGTTCCTTCCAATGCACTACGAGACGCATCCTCGACTCCCTTCAGAGATTTTAAAAGATCGGGTTCACCCACCCAGGCGCAGAGAATTGTTGCGACTGGCGCAGACAAATGGTCATGGTCAGCGACCTTGGTGACGTTTTCGAGGGCCTCCGAGTAGGCGCGGATGAGAGATTCTGGATTGCTCGGGGGAGGAGAACGGAGAGCTTCCGTGAGAATGCGGGAGGCGTCAAGCCATGGAAGAGGAGTGAGGGTGGCATTGTGGGTAAGTGGGAAGGACAGGTAAGGCCCAAGTAGAGTCGGGAGGTCTGGATCTGACGTAGTTGTACGCACAATAGCATCAGCTTCGCGAGTGGTGTGAAGGGAAATTTTGGGCTGATACCGAGCAGTCACGGTAAGTTTGAAGCGCTCCATATCGAAGAAGACAGGGAGGAGGAGAAAAAGGGCTGTGAAGTATCGAAGAAGGTATAGAAGTCCGAGACCTGTAAATGGGGTAAGTATACTTGGCATCATTGTTTAAGAAGGTACTAAATTGCTCACAAAAGCTCATTCAATTACTGTACAAAGTGCAACCGAACGCTTTGCAAACTTTATGTTTTTCTCGGTACTCTATTTTTGCAGCCCTTCTAAAACCTTTGTTTATAAACCTTTGTTCCACACATCCTCTGCATCAAATCAAGTATGATATGATGTTTCATCCTCTATGGTCTAGTGGTTAGGATTTCCGACTCTCACTCGGGAGGCCGGGGTTCAATTCCCCGTGGAGGAATACTTTTTTCGTGTGCTTTTGATCCTTGACAATATTTCTCATTGAACTACTGTCCAATACAACGTCAGCTTCTGTACGTAGTTGGGTCTATTTTGGGCGCCTCAAAACGGCGTTTCTCCTGAAAGCAGTGGTTATAGGAGATATGACACATCCGAATCTGCTGTCATCGAAGTTTGTCTCGTCAACCGGCGAGTGCTACTTCTTGGCATATCTAGTGTTTATTGGACATCTGGCCGCACATGAGATCAACTCTGGCCTCATATGAGGCCAACCGACCACCGAAAAAGTATGTAAAATATATAATACGTGTGGTGAATATGCTAGTTGTTGTACGTGTAATTTATCCCACTCCCTTCCATGATATCAAAACAAAGGGTAGCTTACTCTGTTACACTAAGACTCTGACTGCGCAAAAAGTTCTCTGAGTTTTTCTACAGCTCCCTCTGCCAGAATAGAGAACTCAAAGACCTTCAAGTAGCTGTAAAGAGCAGCGGAAGCGGACATCTCCCAGATACTTTATAATATTTCTGCAAAAATTTGACTTCATATGAGGCAATTTGACTACATATGAGGCCAGATGTCCAGTAGACACTAGACTGTCAATCGGTTTTTGTGGTCTCTACTTTTGGAATTACAATGACGTTGTATTCACTCGACAGACGGGTGCATGCGATCAATGGTTTGGATTAAAAACAAGTCATTTGAAACTCGACCAGTGTGTCGCGGCTTTAGGACTAGTTGACCAAAAATAATCATCAATCTTGCCCTCTGTTTAGTCAAATGAGAAAGAGGTTGGGTCTACAACAACCACATGTGAGGCGCAGCGTGAAATGTCAGGAATTTGTAATCTTCAACGCACTTCAAACGCAATATGCCAATGTCAATGGCAACGTCAGCCAACAAAAACGACTTTTACTGTTCCAAAGCGACTAAAACCTAGTTGCTCGAGACGGCAACCTTCTTCCCGGTTACATTTTCATACACCCTCCTCATCATCATGGCCATAAGCACCTGTATGAGCCCAGTGCCGTTTTTGCTGCCTGGTGCATTCGGGTTTTTCAGCAGTGACTGTGTGATCTCCCCAAAGAACTTCGTACCTGCCCGCTCGATGTGAGTCTCTACGTACACCATCTCGTCAAGCTTCTCAAAACCGCCGTCAACCTCAAATACAGACACCTCCTTATCGTAATACGTATCCGGACCGTAATGGAATTTGATACCCGGGTACGAGCAAGTAAGCTTTCGGCCGCATGGAACCCAGTCAATCGTCGAGCCTTCGTCGTACAAATAAACAGGTTCAAAGTTACTATTATTCTCGTTCTGCAACAACCGCACGCGCAAGACCTTCTTCTCTTCATCATCGGGAATCAACGTCGTGGGAAGAATTTCCATGACCACATCGCAGTCCTTCTTTTGCGGGTCAACAAACTTGGAAAAGTCTGGCTTCCTCGACTCAATCGACGCCAAAATATTTTCCAATGAATGCCCGCGCTCCGCCATATCTCTCTGAATCTTCCACGCAATCTTGACGTCATCAGCCAGATCAAGGTACACAGAGAAGTCGAGTTGGTCTTTGACGCGAGAGTCGTACATCGGATGCAGGCCCTCGATCACAACAAGGTGGTTGGGTTCTATAAGCTCGCACGGGTCGATCTCACCCGTCTCGTGATTGTAAACAGGCTTCATAATGCTCTTTCCCTCCTTCAAAGCCTGGATTTGCGATGCCATAAGCTCGAAGTTATTTGCGGCCTCATCCAACGCCGTCACCTTTGCTTCCCTCCTCCCCATACGATCGTGGAGATGATAGTCATCCAGGCAGATTACGGTAATAAAATCACCGACCGGCGTATGCTCCTTTGACACCTCTGTCCCAAAAATGTTGGTCACCCTCCGCAAAAATGTCGACTTTCCGCACCCCGAGTCCGCCGCCACGCCGATGATGACCGGACGCTCAATGCCCTTCTTCGCCAAAACCTCTGACTTATTAGATGCAATCTTGGCGTTTGCGTGGTGGTGCGACTTGTCCGCACCGGGAGCTTGCACCCAGGTGTCTGTCGACACATTGACCATGCGCACGACCGAGCGCGGGCGCACAAAGCGTGCAGCACGTGTCGCCGGAGCGACAGCCCCGCCCGCAAATGTTTGGCGTGAATTCACATGCGTGCCATTGAATGCGCGCACGGAGAGAGCGGCGGGGGCGCTCGCAACAAATCCATACGTGGGCGACATGGCGGATGTAGGGGGTGACTGTAACTCGAAGCGGACTAGTCGGCGGTATGGACGGAGGAAGCCAGGTTACAGGAGGGGGGGCGGGGGGCGGGGAGGGGAGGAGGGTAGTTACGATATGGTGTTTTGTTCTGGTTATTTGGAGAGAAGTGTCCGGGTGGGTGAGGCGAGAGCTCGCAGGGAAGGAGGTGCTCAGAGCGGAGTGATGAGTGTCTGGCCAGGAAACAGCTCCCTGAACGTGACGTACCAGCCACACAATCTGGCCAGAAATCCACGCGGAACACGTGTACAGGAGATGTTGTGACCGGTAACCAATGAGATCGTTAGGGTTTCTCTTTTTCTCACCACTGCCAATAGTCAAGCACAAGGTCAAAACCTTTCAACTCCTCCATCCTCAACCGTCTGCCAATCATATTGCACAAATGTTCAATATACCTGTGGAGTAGAGACAAGTGGAATTTAAACAACTTGCAGCAGAGAATTTGAACTAAAGTTTGGTCTGCATCTACAAATAGGCGCATCGAGTACAATATACTGTCCTGTACCTGTACATGAATAGATCCGCCCATGCTACAGTACAGTATCTTACCCAAGTGTATCAAGATCGATGAAACATTTGTGTTAAGGACTTCGGAGGGACCAATCTGGACTGAAGTTCTCGCGAAACACAACGGTTGAGCATGCGCGCTCATACCTTTGATGGCGTCACGAAAATTGAACAGGAAAACGAACCCCTTGAGCTGCCAATCTGTGCTTGACTATCGAAACCGATCGTGAAGAGGAGCTCTTCCAAACTTTGCAGCTTGATGTACTGCAGCTTGCCTCGACTGGTCAACCAAAATTATGGACGATTGTAGAGAGAAATTGTGTAGACTCCTGCGTGAACAGAAAACGATCATGAACAACAAAAAGATGGTCTGTTTCCAAAAGGAAAAACCTGTTCGGTCAGAAAACTGTGATACGTGCTAGGCAGGAAATGATACAAACTACGTACATTCTGAGAGCGGTAATTGAATCACCATGCAAGCAGTATTCCACATTTAGACTCACTCAACAGCATGATTTTACATCCAGCAAGCCGGCAGCAAAGAATGAGAAAGATACGGTTAGAATTTCTCAGAAATATAATTTGTATCTAAACGGTATCCGACTCGTACGACGTCAGTGACTGCAACTTCATCCCCGCACCACTTTTCAAATGGCTTTCTTGCATTATGCTGCCCTTCTGACACGTTTACGTGCGCGTACGCTTAATATCCTTTCGAGAGCATTGAACGTTTCATACAATCAAGCAAGTGCTGACATTACAGTGAGAAAAGTTGTCATTTCTTTTTCGCACCCGGTTGTACAAAGGTGCGAGACAAACGATTTGCTTGTAGGCATTTACACTTGTCTTGCGTGTTTCTTAGATGAACGCTTCTTTTCTCTCACAATGGTACAGTATACAGAACCGGAGGAGCATAGATAGTTGAGCGTACAGACACCCTACGATTGGTTGAACTGCCTTAATGCGTTGAGCTATTATTTTCCATAAAAAGTTAGTGGGATGTGCAATTTCATCCTCGAGTAGATGTTCGCTATAAGCGCTCCTGAAGCGCATTTCACAACCCAAGCTGACAAAAGAATGGTACCCCTACAGCCGTCCTCTCCCGTGCAGTACAGACAACAACATTGGCTTGTGACGAAAACTTCGCTGACGATCCCATAATATACATGCTTCGCTGAGCAATCAATGCGTTTTTGGTATCCGTGTAGCGTTCTCACATGATCTCATACGAACCAAGACCCTTAATCTGCTGCGAAGGCTCTATCCTGTATGGCTAACGACGATCTCCCACGGACTACAGTAGATACAAGGCTCGTCAAGCCCACGACCCCTAAACACTTTTCTGTAGCATTGAGAGAAAAGTCTCACTGCCATCGTCCCTTGGGAAAACACAGAAGAGTACGGAGCGATACTAGCAGAATCAAATTCCCTTAACCGCTTTCAAGCACATTCAACAGCACCGCCACCGCAACGCCTAAATGAAATCATGCATGGAAACAAGGTTTCAGCAACGCTCAATTTACTTTTCTACTAGATACATACCTCAATAATTAATAACATAAAGACTTTCCTCGCAGATATACTGACAGTACATACTGCAAGCAGCCGCAATAGAGGTAAAAACAGAACGAAAAGACATCTTTAAATATTAATCTGTATCACCAACAATGATTTTATTCTCCCCATGACAACACAGTAACTCTGCAATGAAACTTCAGCGGTAAGCGTGTTTATAAGCTCAAGGTTAGAACATAATGTTTAAACGGTAACTGATCTGAATAAAAATGTAGAGAGGCAGGTGTTCGTGAGCATGGAGTGTCATACAGTACGAGCAATTGCTGAGCATCAAAAAGGGATGTAAACTGGTGCCTTCCTGATAGTTTTGATGAGGTGTCGCAACTGCTCTTAAGTCACTGGAATAGTACTTAACAGCGATGAATTCAAATAAGAAATGTACCGTGGACAGGTTCCGGTGCAATCTCTTCAAGTCTTCTAATCCTGAACTGATCCTGGCTCCATCATTGTATGCGGCGTTTTGTGACTGTTGCTAATTATCAAAGATTTGTATGCCCGAAATGTTACCGAACTTTATCGCATAATCTCGACAACGTCAGGAGGATAACGCTGTGTGACTCCCCCAGTTCGGGCATGCAATACACACTGCTGAGGTCACGATTAATTGCCGCCTTGCTTTCCGGTTATGGAGTTGAAACTAATGTATATCACGCAATGCAGAGTAATAAACTCCTCTTGAGAAATTGAAATATTATTTCAAGGTAGTACCGGCGCAGAGTTTTCTCTATGCTCGAAATTGTACCCACCTTGGAAACAGAAATCTTCTGTCGACCTTCTTAGTGCCAAACATTAGATTTCAACGTACACAGCTATATTCTACTGGTCGTAGACAGTACACATGCTCCTATGCTTCTAAGGATGGGTAGAGGTTTTCATAAACCTTAACCCAAGGAAATGGCTGCGATGCAATCGGTTCCGGCTATTCTGCGTAGGCAGCAATCTCGAAAGAAGTATTCAGATTGGCTTGTCCGTGATGCTGGAAAGGTAGGCAGTCAAACAATGAGAACTAGCAAACAAATCTACGGCCCCAAGCTCACAGCTCCACTTTTGTACGAGTTTTTTGGCACAGGACTTCGTCAACAAATCATAGCGAAGCTTCAGCGCCAAATATACATTTCGAAACTCGGGTGCAGCTGGGTTCCCGATAGCGGCAACACCAGCTGCCTGAAGTTGCGCAGTGGTAATACCTTCATTTGCTTCTACAGAAAACTTAATCGCGTCCACCGTGTACGCCAGGTTTCTTTCAACATCCCGAGGAGTCCCTAACCGACCATGTCCTGCACTCAACGTTCGAAAAGAGAGTTGCAGGATGCGCCGCTGTGCTGCAATATACTGATACAGGTCCTCTGTAAGTCCAAAGTCGTGAAACGGTGCCACTCCTGGATTGACTACGTCCGCATAGTGGAGGACCCCAGCTTCTTTTCCTGAAGGAAGAATATGCGCCGCAATGTCTGACTGAGTGTGGCCCCCTACGACTTGCAAATGTAGCAACAAATCAGGTCCCACCTTCAGCATATGCCCGCGAGTCGAAATCAGGTCGGTGATTTTCGGGAGTTGAGGATTTAGATTCCGTGCTAAGAACTCTGCCGTTTCTGCAGTGCCACGGACAGTGACAGGAGTGTATGGAAACTTTCTTTTGAAGAATTCCATGTAGACCCCCGCTCCCCCAATATGATCCATATGCCTGTGGCCATAGATCATGTCCACCGTCGTTGGTATCTCTCCTTGTAAAACCTCTAGTGTAGCAGTGGCAAGTAGATACACCTCCCCTTTGTATGTAGGAGAGGTTGGCCCTGGGAAGTCGATGAGCACTAGATACTTTTCAGCATGCAGAATGATCGTAGAGTAAAATCCATCGGAGTATGAGTAAACCCCCGTGCGAATCTCGATGATGACGTAATCATTACGCGGTACTGTTAGAGGAAGAGCTCGTTCTGGAAGCGGAATCGCCGAGCAAGATGATGACGCTAAACATGATGTGATTGCTGGACAAGCAGTCTTCGCAGATTGTAACAGAGTCATGAGCAACGTGCTCACCACGAAATGAGTTCCCAACATTGTTTCGAATCGCTTGTGGAAAAGTGAACAGTAGAACGCTTTCTATTCGAATATCTGATGATCTGAAATGAGAATTTAGTCTCGAAACTTCGATTGCATCTGGTACTTGTACGCGATGGCGGGCTTCACCATTTATAAACAGTCCACGCCCTGTCCAGCAACCTCAGGCCGCCACCCTATCTACAGAACAGCTAAGCATGACAGGCTTTCCGCATGGATTAGACTGCATGAAAATGCCTTTGAGACTGGCCTCTCATACGAAAACGAAATTCTTCGCTCCGCAGGTTTACAGGAAATAATTCTTTGGTAGGCTCTCTGACACAGTTTGCACCTGGCGGCTTATTTTATAGAAGAAATGCTGCCAGCTATTCCACGAGCTGGTATCAGTAAGATCATCACGCGTAAGTTCTATGCAGGAACGACAATCAGAAGAATACAGCCCCCAGATCAAAGATAGTTTTACACACCCAATCTATTGGCAAATGCACAGCGATTGCGCAGGAAGCAGGGTCCAGCTGCATTTTAGAGTAGTCGCGTGAGCAACGATGTTTACATAGAGACCGCTGAGTGCACTCATATGCGCGTATATTTTGGGGGCACCGAAAAACACGATTGAGGACACACACACTCACGGTTTTTCAGACGGGCTTTAAAGCATATGGACATCAGGCATGGGAAAGACAGTTGCTGGATATTGATTGCAACCGCCGTGAAAAATGAAGTACAAAACAGAAAGCTTACGTACATTAAGTGTCAACCTTCTTATCAATTAGAGAAGATCGCAACATGTGCAAAAGAGGCAAACTGATTCTCTCTTACATCTCCGTTCACGGGACACAAGAAGATAGCTTCAAAGTGACGGGTTCCGTAACCATCTGTTTGTTCACGAGACGGAGTGAGCTGGGGATACACCGTGATGCGAATCTCATTAGAAAAGAGTTATGCAAAGCTAGTGATGAGCTTGCCTATAACGTCCACGGATATTTCACCTGTATTGTTTGGGGAAGCTTGTTCTCACACACTATACAGGCAAGACTTCAATCATAATGTGAAAACGCTCGATAGCTTTCCACACGAGCAATGAAACATGGAGGTGCTGCGTATCGCCAGCATGTCTGCCACAGAAAGGAAATGGCGGGTGTGACGTTCATCTTTCAATCACAAAAAGTCGACGAGAATTGTGGCGTCTCGAGGATTTATTTTCTCAAAAGATCCTCTGGTTTCTGACACCTACTGCAAACGACGATGGCATCACGAGCAAGATCAGGTCTTGATGCAACTGAAGATATCGCTAGACCCTGGCAGATATACCGTTCCATTCGAATACCAGTTTGCTGTTTGAGATGCAGCTTTTCTGTAGTTTTTGAACTCTAGTGTATGTTGAATTGCGTTATATTATTCTGAATTCTACTTTCGATCGTTTATGATGGAAATAATTATATTGGGCGCATTGAGTCATAATCATCGACAAACCGTTGCAGTATGTCGATGCGGAAGCTTACCTTGATTTCGTTGTCCATATTCTGTACATCGAATGCTGGTTAAAATTAGATTCCAGCGGTGTGGAAGTATGAAAGAGGCGATGCTTTTGTATGATAATAAGTTACTTTTTTACAGCAACAAAAGCACCGCCTACAGGGCTGGAAAGACTATTTGCCAGATGACCGTAAAAATTTATCTCCTCCGGAACAAAGTTGCTAGAGATGGATGACAGACTATAGGATTACTGCGCGGCAGTTTTCTATGGACTAAACAACCGTAGAATGTATGATTCTGCCTACTTCTCATACGTCTTCATACGCATATCTGTAGAACTGAGTATGCCTCAAATTACACCTTGCAAGTTGTGATGGAAATCGTTTCGTGAGACTGTAATAATGTCTTCACCCCGAAATAGGGGGTTATAGCTCCTCGCAGATATCTGAAAAGTAATCACCGAAGCCTAGCCACAAACATTTCCAGACAACATATGCTGCAGTACGTTGCTATCAGCCTACAAACTGTCGCTGAGTTCCAGTCCGCAGCGATATAAATGTATTTGGCCACTCGCTGTATTCTACAACCTCCTCAAATATACATCACGGAAAGAATTTCCCTTGAAAGAGTAAAGAGAGGGTTTCAGCAATGTATTTAGTCGCTGAATGCGTAGAAACAAACCTAGCGAGACACAAACAAGGCTCTAATACAACATTACAACTCGCAAATAAACCACGACTACGTCAGACGTGCGTATAAATTACGAGAGCACGCACGTTCGCGATTCACCTTTCGCTCATCTCCCAAATTAGATAGCGAACAGAAAAACAAATGAACTACTGTCCGCGTCGGTGCGTGACGATGGTGAAAGAGAGGACTGGAACAAAGGGCTGGATTCTTTTATGATCTCTTACGCGCATAGTCAGAGGGACATGTCTGTTGAGGCTACCGTAATCCCCTCTGTGCGCACGCGGGGGCTCAGAATCTAATTCTGTTCTGTAACACATTTTGTACGGAAGCTGAAACGAAAAGCTGAGTACGGGACCACAAGTAATATATGCTGAACTCAAGAGTCACTGTCAGAGATTGCAGCAATACGTGTGCCGTGTACGTGCTTTGAGCGCAATCACAATAATTACGATGTTTTCTTCTCAGGATGATGAATGAACACTCTTTGGTCGTTGTGCTCATACAGTCCGGGTGCGAGTAAGAAATCCGTCCAAATCTACATCGTATACGCGTCCATGAACGTCAATGGAGGACCACACAGAGAATTAATAATTAAGCAGACACCGGGAAATGGAGGATGGAAAGCTGAAATAATCTCACTCAACCTGTGAATGCGGCACATAATTTATTGCTTCAATTGTGGACTGGATTACGGTGAGATAATTTGTGTGAGCAACCACTTTCGTATTAAGCAACAAGACGATGCGTACAAGCTCGATAGACCCTGGGAGATCACAGGGTGAGAGGAAAAGTCTTCAGGAAAACTAAAGGGGAATGCACAAAATCGTCTTGTTGAACAATAGCGTGCATGCGAAGTTGGCCGTGAGCCTAGTGAAAGGTGTGGTGAGGCCTAAAAAATGTAGATCAGCGGGACGGACCGAAATGGACGAAGAAGATTGACAGTTGATAAGAGCAGGTTGGCTGTGTGTTGCCGATTTTTACTCTGAATCGCTCAAGAAATTCTCCTTATATGCAACTCTAGACTACTATTTGGATGTATCCACTCACTCAACCAATCTTCTACAATCACCCGTTAAGATGACCCATCGCACGCCTAGATCAGCGATTCTATCTCAATCACTTGTGCGTGTGTGTGTATACGCCCTCAACGACATCATCGCAGACCCCAACTAATCTCAGTGTCAGCCTGGATTCACTTTGCCCAACAGCGTACAACGTAATAACGCTGGATTTGCTTTGACTCATATGAGACAACAATAAGTTTGGCGGTGTGAGGCTCGATGCAATTCGACGCACAACACGAAAAGAATCAGTGTCACGTAGTTAGGCTGGGTGTACTTCGACTGACGAGATGGGACAGTCAGTATCATGTAGTATGGCTGGATGCGCTCTGGTTGACGAGACAAGACAGTCAGTTTAGCAAAGCAAGGCTGGACGCACTTTGTATCTATCGACTTCATCACCGCATTCTTCGTTGGTATGTCCGTGTACGTGCATAAGCAAGAGGTGTCCGTACTGCACTTATACTGTGATGTAGCCGTGCTGCCGGAACATAGCACGCACATAGTGTACACTGTCAAGCCGATGCTTACATGCGTACTGTGGTGTCACCACGGTGTAAAGGACAGCTGCACCCATACCCCCGACTCACTGCCACATGTACATGCCCCATCCAATCTCCCACCGTGTATACCCTTCTTAGGCGACACATTTGCAGTATTGATTCGTTAGTAAACAGAAATACGGGCCAAGTTCCACTTGGCAGAAATTGTTGAAAAGTACAGTAAGTTGGGGACTTTCAAAATCGTTGCTTGCGTCTCCGACAACTTTAGTTTTGGCCCCAAATCGTGCCTCCCAGACCATCTAACTCCCATGTCAATATCATTCCAGCATCCCCCCTCTATCACATACGCTGGGCGCGATGTACACTCGCAAGTCCCATGTAACTCATAAACTTGTCGAACGGAATGCGCTCAAGGGGTTTAGGCAACATGTGTGCCGGCATTTTTGTACTGGCACAGTGGGTGAGTGATACGATGTTGCGACGCACGGCATCTCGAACAAAGCGATGTGCGATGTCGATGTGTTTGTTGCATCGGTTGATTGAATCGTTGTGCAAACGCGAGATTGTGCCAGTGTTGTCACAATGCACTGGTAGAGCCGAGTCGCAGCTGTACCCGAGTACATCAGCAGCGGTGTGACGTAGCCAAACCGCCTCTTTGCACGTTCCAGTGAGCGCCAGGTACTCGAACTCACACGACGAAGCGGCCACAATTGTCTGCTTGCGTGAGCTCCGACTGATGGCGCCACCATTCGAAATGAGCAATATGCCACCATTCGACTTGCGCGGTTCCTGAAATACACCCCAGTCAGTATCGCTTTACCCAGTGATGCCAAACGTATCTGTCTCACTGGCATATAGAATGCCCAGGTCGACAGTGTTTTTACCATACCTCAGCACACGCTTCACAGCAGTCCAGTGAGACTGCCAGGGGTCCGCAGATTACCGCGCAAGTTGACGAGCTGCGTACGCGATGTTCGAACGGATGCAGATCATGAGATAGATCAAATACCCCATTGCTTCGCGATACGGCGCAGTGATGGTAAGGTCTTGTAAGTGAATCGGGGCTGATTTTGAATTGTTCTCGCGACACATCTGCTCCATCGGAGTCGCAATCGGGCTACAATACGATATCGAGAATCGTTCAACGACACTACTTGCATAATTGCACCGGTTGACCCATAGCACGCGCTGACCTCCGTCGCGACTGATTTCGAGACCAATGAACACCTCTGCTTCGCCATGGTCTTTCATTTCGAAACGACGGCTGGACTCGCCTCTCATCCAGTGCACCGCCCTGAGGTCGCTTCCTGCCAGAAACAGGCCGTCAACGTACAGTGCAATGATCATGCTGGCGACTTGATCTCGCTTCATGTACAAACACGGATCGCTGCGCGTAGTGCCGACTCCGAGGTCACCAATCAAGAGGTGATACATCTTGGCGTCCCACACGCGAGAGGACTATTCAGTGCCGTAGACGTCTGTGTTTCAGGAAAAGGATGCGGACGTCCACTGAATGCAGTACAAGGTCTAGTAATACCCGTGGTTTATTACACATTTTCCAGTTTCGAGTCTAGTATCACAAGACCCGGACTTCCACCACGTGGACGTCCAAGTCCACTATTATCAGATTCGTACGTCCATCTTGTGGACGTCCCGGTCCAGTTGTACTAGCTGATGTACTACGGGCTGCGGAAGTAAAGGGTGCAGTTATACTGCACAGCGGACAGCGACGAGTCGAACTATATTCCTAGTTTTTCTGCTTAACGACGGCACTTTTCGCTGTTCCGAATGCAGTTTTGCTACATTCGGAATAGCGTAAAGTGCAGCTGCGCAACGCACTTACTGAAACTAAACTGAACGTTCACTGCGCGTGGTGACCGTTCGGTCCCGTTGTACTACGTTTCCGTACTGCTACACAAATAGCCTATCTACATTACTGGGACGGATCTACGTTTTCGACATCATGGCCCACTATCACCCCCACTCCCTCGCGTTCTTCACCTCCAACAGTCCGCACTCCCCGCATCGCATCGCATACGACACGTCTCGCCACTCTTTGATGAAGCCTCCTATCCCGCCCACAATCCCCTCGAGTTTGTATACCACACTCCGCAATCACCGGCACTCCCTCAACCTCTCCACCTCCAACAGCCTGCACTACCGGCAGCGCATCGAACACCAAGCGCCTCGCCACTCTTGAACGACGTCACCCGTCCCGCCCGCCTTTCCTTCCAATTTATTCACAACACTCCACGACCATTGGTACTCCCTCACCCCCTCCACCTCCAGCAGCCCGCAATCCCTGCATCGCATCGCATACCGCACCTCTTGCCTCTCTTGAAGGACGGTACCCGTTCTGCCCGCCTTTCCTTCCAGTTTGTGTACCACACCCGACCATCGTCCGCACTCCGTCACCCTCTCCACCTCCAGCCGCCCGCACTCCCTGCATCGCATCGCCTACCGCACATCTTGCCACTCTTGAACGACATTACCAGTTCCACCCAATATCCTTTCCAGTATTTACATCACATCGCACCATCACCCGCACTCCGTCACCCTCTCCACCTCCAACAGACCGCACTCCCCGCGTTGCATCGCACGTAACACGTCCCGCCACTCTTGAACGATGCCCCATATCCCGCTCAAACTCTTCGCGCCCATGCGAATACCGTTTCGAATACGCGCTGTTTACCTGTGCACGCCGTCGCATCACAAGGAGAAACCGTTGCTCAGTACTTTCTGTTGACAGGAGGGTAACCTTGCAGACTTGACGAGGGGGCGTCCCGTGTCGCTGCGGTTTAAATAGGACCTGTGGCAGTTTCCCGCATTCCACATTTTCGCCATCGTGCCTTGGAAATACCCCAGATGAATCTACCCTCGACCATACGAAATTTCGAAAATCTTTCAATTAGGGATATTACATTATCACTACTTTCCGATTCCCATCTCTTGTTGTAGTGCCCGTGAGCGAATGCACGATGAGCTCTTGTCAACACAGCCAATAGCGTGCGCGTGAGTCGAATGGCAGAAGCCGCATCTTCCACCTTGACCACTCGCGCGTGCACGGGACCCGCACCATGTGTCGTGAACGCGGGAACGCTTGCGACTAGACCTACCGGCTTGTACTTAGTGAAAATAAGAAGATAGCTCCACCTGTGGAAAATGTCCTATCTCTCCGTTCACTCCCTCCTCCCGCCTGCCGTTCTCCTTGCAGTCATCTTCGTCAGCTCCCAATATGCGCTGCAAATTTCGGCACTGCGTCTACTCGTCTTCCGACGCGGACTCTCTCTCCAAACACAAGCAACAGTATCAATTCCGAACACACCGAGCGGCCGAGCTCCTCCTCACTTCTCCGCAAAGTTGACGCGCCCCAGAACATCCTGTCTACTGCGATGAAAACGTCTCTTCTGATGGGGGTTCGGCCCGTCTGCTTCCCTTGCTCCCATTCGTTTGTCACCCTGATGCAGAACCGACCGCGAGTAAGACCTACCTCCTCATACAATCTATCGCGGTTTCTCTTGCCGAAGTAGAGAGGACTGACGGCCCGCGCACGGTTGACGAGACAATCTCTATCTTGAGGGATCCCAACTTCTCTCGCGCGCACTTTGGAGGCATCAGTCGCTCCTCACAAGGGTGCCGCTTCCTCACTCTCGTTGTTTTCGAGAAGGAGTTTCACCATCAGGGCTTCTCCGCAACTCGTGCGTTGGACCACAGCGGTACGTTCTTCGGAACTGACTACTTCCAGGACCCTGTCGAGATCCTGCGAAAGCAAGTAGCGCAAGCTAACACGGAGTCTTCTTACTTCCGCCCTCCTGGAGATCCCCTGGTGAGCGACACGCATCTCTTCGCGCATCACCTGCAGACTGATGTGCACCGACGAGTTTGTCAAGACCTCAAGGAAGAAGTCATGTGTAGCGAGCTCGAGGGTTTCATCTGGGGCACTGGGACGTCGGGGGCCCACTCGTCTGTAGTTTGCGTACAGATCTATACGGATAAATCCGCCCCTATGTTCAATAACGGCGCCCTCGTCGTAATTCGCGTGCATCGTGCTCTCCTCAACTTCACTGCCGCATTCCGTCGACGCTGCATATTATCCGGGCACACCGTCCTAGGCTACCTTTCCTATCCAGCTCATCCCCACTGTGGACCCGACAGACTTTGATGTCCCTCCTGGACCCTACAGACTTTGATGTCCCTCCTGGACCCTACAGACTTTGATGTCCCTCCACCTTGTTCCACTCCTCGCGCACCAGACACCCAAACCTCCATACTACACTCCGCCCTGTACTCTCTGCTATCGCCTCTGTGTGAAAAGGCCTTCGTACACTATACATGCTCAGATGCCTACCGTCGTCTCTGGAAATGGCACCCGGTCCTCACCAGCTACTGTTGCGACATGCCCGAGGCGAAGGACATCACTGGCACTCGATCAAGCACAAAACTCAGCCAATCCTGCCACCGTTACGAAGTACTTTCAAATCTCCTCACTTCGTCCGCCTCCTTCCCGTCGCGCACCATGCAGTCAACAATCCATCCTCGCAGAAAAGTGGGAAACCTCGAGGCCGACGCCGCTGGACATGCATTGCCAGGCAGACTGGCTCAGGCACGAGCTGCCAACGCACAGGTGCACCAAATCCTCGCCACCACCTCCTTGCGGAGGTTGTCATCCTTTCTGGAAACATGCCCCCTGCTTCCGTCCAATTCTCATCTCGACATGCACTCCATTTTCGGATTCGAACCGCTGCACCGCTTCCACCTCGGCATCTCCAAGCTTATCAAGACCTGCATACTTCTTAGACTCTACTCTCCCGTCCTATTCACAGCGCAAGCTTCCGCCGCCAACAGTCGGAAACAGTTCAGAACCATCCGCACAGCTCTCAGTCGAGGAGTCAACACGATTCTGGCCGCCATTCAGAGGGACTTCTACGTTCCCGGCCTACACATTGACTTCTTCGCCTCCCAAGAAGGCAGTTGCCCGAACGGACTCTCCACAAATGAAGAAGTCCGCGGCATGCTGGAGTCCAAACAATGCAGGTACGTAGACATGGTCTTTCCAATCATCGCAGGACTCATAGACCATTGCTGTGATGAAGCAGACTTCGCGCCCCTTACATCTACCTGCGCTCAGTACTCAGACACTCAAATACTCCACTCGAGACGGGGACTAAAGAAGCACTGCAGCTTTGCCGAGGTTGACAACCTAGAGGACCGTGCCAATAAGTTTAAAGCCTCCATGCTCCACATGTTTGGGGTCCACCACCCGACCAGGCTCAAGACCCTTACGTTTCATCTCCTCACCCGCCTTGTAGATGGCATTCGCAACTTTGGAGGCCTACAACATCTAGATGCTGGTGTTTATGAACACGCTCACACTGCATTCAAGCAAGACTATCGCCACACCTCCAAGCGAAGGGCAACAGACATGGACGACACTGTCCGCCAAATGCAGAACTACGAAAACCTTCATGCCGTCAGAGCTCAAGTCGGTTCCGTCTCCCAATCGCGTCCCCTCACAACCCTGCACAGGAACCTAAGGAACAGGCATGGGGTGCATCTTGTCAGGGAAGTCTTCAGACCGTACCTCCGCGAACTTGTTCACTTGAGTGCCCTCGCCGTGCTGCTTCTCGGATACGAAGAAGACCATCTCACCGACGCGATGCTCCAATCACTACGCGGAGAAGCTCCCGACATCTGCATCGATCATGTCGTCCTGCGTGGTGACCAGGGCACCACTGTGATGCTGGACCACGTCCATGCCGGCCATCTCAAGCAACATTCGGTCCACACATGTGACACTCTCCAAATTCCTATCGTCAAAAGCGGTTGCATTTTCGGAGGATTCTGTCCTTCCGTCAACTACTATGATCCTGACGTGAATGTGATTCGACTCGACCCAATGCAGAAAACTGTCATTCGCCGCGTTTATGCAAGTAGGAGGCTCAGCCGGACGAAACGGTAGCGATTCAGCTTCGTGCTCCTAGCCACTGACGACGAAGAACACACAGACACTGTATGGGTGACCCAGGTTCTTTCTCGCTTCCGTATGCATGACCGTGATTAACTGCAACCTACCGAGTATGCCTTCGTTCGGTACACGGATTGTGTTGCACCAATCGACGCTGTTGATGACTCTGTCCAATGCGTTTGCTTGCGGTGGTCTATAGATGAGAAATTAAATCGCATAGGAAATACTGTCCTATTCTCAGAGATGCAGTCAGGATGGCTTCGAGCTCCTGCTTTTCCTTCGCTTGACCTTTGCAAGGCCTGTGCTATCATTGGGACAGCTGACGTGGTGTGCTCAAATTGCCACATCCCCCCTTTCACTTCTCAAGTCCACTGCCTCTACCACTGCTTCTACATAGACAGGTTCTAAGGAGACCCTGATGTTCGGCCAGTCCTACCCGATCCACCCCTCCAACGGACTCTCCATTCTTTCTCCACTATAATGACACTCAAAAAAAAAAACAATCTGTTTCGCGAGCTACCCACATACAAGTACAGCGTACTCCCTTCTCTCTCTTCTGTGCATCGACTGTCGCTCGTCCTCTGCTCCATCGACAACGCGCGAGGAAGAGTCCAGAACTGTGGCTGGAATCCGTGACAGGCCAGACGCGCCATTGCAACTTTCAGACGGTCCCTCGCTTGAGTCTACATGTGCAACGTGGCGATCGACAACACTGCCAAGCATACAGGAGATATTGCCCGAAAAAAACGCCTTTCGTACAACGACGTAAAATTTGTTCTCTGAACCCACCTTTAACACGTTTGTGGCTACTCCAAGGGCGCCTGCGAAACAAATCTCGCCATCTTCCTCATAAAACCGTTCTATCTTCTCATTCACTGACTCACACAACGTCCCCTCAACAGGAGAACCGTACCGAAACATCTCTTGCGGGACAATGCGCCACAAATCGCTGCAAACGCTGCATATCATCTGCGCGTTTGAGAAGGGCTGATACTCGGAAAACGTAAGGCTGTAAGTGCGCTGGCGCTGGCTGCCACGGCCACCAGCATGTCGCAGCTAGAATACTACTATTGCCAGCCAGACGCCCAGGCGTGCAAGTGGCATGAGGGACCCGTACGCGGACGTGTCATCCTCTTGAGTATGGTACCCTCGCAACTCGTAAAGGACATGTCTCCCCAAAGAAATTCCAAACAGCACCTCACCCTCGTCAAGATCACACACCTCCTTCGGTACAGAGTAATCACCGTATGCTAAATCCTGGACCTTGCTGAGCCGCCACCATGAGAAGTATAGAGTCCCTTGCTCCCCCTCGGAAGCCATCAGCTTCACCCGCGCTTCAAGTGCCTGAGATGAGTGCTTCGCCCGCTCGCCGTTCAATACAAACGTGGTCTTCCGCGACGCCATGAAAAAATACTCAAGGCATTGGAACAGCTTGTACGTAGCGTTTCTCTTCCACGCACTCATCACTTTGGAGCTTGTCTACCTCATCTTTGCACATAGAGCATAGTTTGTTGAAATAGCCTCCTTGCACTCGCGGCAGGATTCGGCGTCCAAAAACAAGGATGACAAGTTCCCGGTGCCAAGCTCTGCACGCACCGTTCCAGCCACGGTCGTCGCCTTATCGTAGCATGAACGCGTGTAGTACTCCTTCCCAATGGCAAGAACGATCGGTGGAAATAGTACGAAACCCTCGATTTCGTCCGCGGAAAGCTCCCCGGCCACGCACGGCTCACTGCGACCAGCCGAGCTCCAGACTGGAGCAGAACTTGTCGGATCCAGCTCGGAAGTTTCGCGGTGGCACTATCTTCTTCTCGATGGTCTTGGCAACACCAATTTACTTCCCTCTACTTTTGTCCTGCGCTTGCGACTCGGACCACGTCCGATTCCGGCACGCGTTGTGGCCTGCTCGCTGCTACCGGAAATCCCGCGAGCGACGGATAGGGTGTCGTTCTCCTGCTTGACATCCTCGAATTCGGAGTGTAGTCGCAGGAACTCGGAAAGCGTTGCGTTAGTCGCCACCCGCCCCTCAAAAAGCTCTTCATTGACCTGCCGTAGCTTCTCCTTGTAGTCATTGACCGTTGTTTTGAGATCAGCAATATCTTGCCCCTGCGCCCTGACCTTGTTCGTCTGCTCGGTAAGCATCGTTTGTAGCTCTACCATCTGCCCACGCGAGATCGATTTTGAGCGAGCTACAACGGAAGTCCCAACCATGGTCCGGGATGGCATGGGCGGAGGTGGAGACGAAGAGGGTCTCACCCCCGATGCACCAGTAGGACGCAGGGTGGCACGACGAGTTTGCCCTGCTCCACGGCGGATGTGCGACCGCAGAGGGGCGGCAATGCAGCGCGTGAGGACGCACGGAGTGGACGCAATTCCGGCCCGGACGGTAAAGCTGGATGTGCTGCAGCTGCAGTCCGATTGAATAGACGCGCGACAAGGAGGCACCTCGATGGCAGCACGCCCTACTGGAGCTGCCAGGATTATAGAAGCGCCGTGACTCGCCAGAACAGTAGCACCATCGGCTTGTTCACCTTCTACAACAAACACAGACGGCGCCGGCGCTGTTTGGGGCTGGGCAACCCCCATTGACCTCCCTGCTGGGTGCAGCTGAGTTACATTATTCTGGCGGTCCGGTGCAGTCACAGCGACAGGTGCAGACGGAGCACGATCATCCCTCTCCCGCTGTTTGTGGGTGCGCTTGCGAGACGGTTGCATCGGAACAGCCCTTCTCATCCTTCTGGCCGGCGAATCCGTCGATGTGTAGCTGCGCCACAGGCAGGGCAGGACATAGGGAGGCTTGGTGAAGAGAACAAGTTCGACAACTACACCGCAGTTGTCGTGAACTGAGGAGTATAAGCCCGAGCTAGCAGCTACCACTGGTAGTAAGGCCCTCGTAAAGTCATGCGCACGCGGAAAGTGCCTGCCGACGTTTGAAGTATCGTAAGAGTCAACAGCAAGACTGAAAGCAGTGGCTGAAGGTCCGCAAATGAGCATTCCAGAAAGTAACAAAAACTCAGACTTGGGTGTCGCCACTTATGACTGGGGTTGAGATCTAGACATGTGAAAATACATCGGCAGATGGATGTTGTTTTTCCAGTTCTATTTCGCACATCGATCTGCTCATGTATCTTCACGTGTGTAGATCTTAGCCACTGACCCTAATGGCACCCCCCCGCACGCTACATAGTCTACTTGTTTTCCCAAGTTTTGTGAAGGGGACGCCACTTTCCATAACTGCTGTTATGGACCAAGAACGTGAGCGTAAGTGACCATGTCGTGTTCCTGGCCGCTATCCTCCCTGTCCGCAATACAAATGGCACACACCAGCTCCCACAGCACGACAACTCATACCCTCGTGATGCCGATAGGTCGACGCGGTCCTCCCTGCTTTCCTTTCTTCGTCCTCGCGTCTCCTCCCTGTACTTCGATCCACGGGGTTTTCCTTGCTTCGCTTGCGACGCTCTGCTCCTCCCTCCATCCATCCCCATCATTCCTGGGCTTCTTTCCGTCTTTAGTTCCGCACTGCACTGTAACCATGTCGCCGGCAGACCTCAGCCGGCCCGGGACAGACGGCGCGTCCTTGCCTGCCTTCATTGCCAGTCTCTCGTCATCCAAGGTGAACGCGAAGTTTGACGTCATGAAGTTCCACACGTCGGCCTTCCTGCACTTTGTCATCGCAGCAGACGACGAGGCCTCAATAGTGATCAAGGGAATTGCTGCAGTGAAGAGCAAGCAGCGCAAGCCTAATGGCGGCTTCCGCAGCTGTATCGAGAGCGACGACACGGTCTCTCGTGAGCTGGGCAGCGAGCAGATGAAGTAAATAGTGCGCGTAGCGTTGTCAGTCGTGTTGTTCACCCGAACAGACCAGAGGATGGGGAGATCGCGGATGTGGCCCTCAGACAGAAGAGCTATGGGGTATCCCCTATTGTTGGCATCAAGTTCATTCACTCTAAGCTCAGCAACGCTCGAGAAGTAGTTCTGCCTGGCATCTTTTCGGCTGGCCGCCCCAGAACCTTCGAGATTCTCAAGTTCTTCCATGCGATCAACTTATGGCAGTGGAGGCCTGGCAGCAAACGTCTATTCGCTTTGAAGAAGATAAATCAAACTGCAAATCGTCTCGCATTTGCTCTCCAACTGCTAACTCGGGCATGGAGGAAGCTGGCACAGGCAGGGGAAGTTTCGGTGTGCGAAGCGTTGGTCGGACACTACCTTCCATTTCGTCGGCGCGTTCAGCACTTTCTAGCTACGAGATCACGCGCCGATGGCTTTGCACCCATCACGCAGGAGACCACGCTGCAAGTAAATGGGGTAGCAAGTGTGGAGGAGAGTACGAGCAGTAATGTAGCCTGCGGTCGACTTGCTGAGAAAGATGCGCGAATGCCGACGGCTACCAGCCTGTTCCTGTCGAGCTTGCAACCAATCGTCACAAACGTAATTTTGTACGATGTCAAGCACCGCAGCAAATGCCCGTATGTGGACCGCTTTGAGTCGAGCGATGACCACTTGCCAAGGGTTTTTGCACACTTGAGTGGAGATACCTGGGAGGCCTTGGGGCTTCAGCGTGAAGCCGCTGAAGGTGATGGTGCCTATTCAGAGGGTATCATGATGGACCTGGAGCCGTCAGAAGCCGATTCGAAAGACACAAGACCGCGTCGTCGTCGGCGGGTGACACCGGCGAACAACAGCCCCAGTGTGGGACTATCCGCGCATCCTCCTCGTTCTTCGTCTTCCTGGCTGAAAGAGGAGACAGAGCTGGACCTGCATGGTAGCGACAACGAAGTGGGGGATGTCATGGCACACAGTGGTACGGTACAAGGTACTGAGGCTTTCCGGTCCACTCTGAACCCATCCGTGCCGAAGCCGAAAGACACCCTTCGCGAAACCCGGGAACCAGCCAATTGCATTAGCCCGTCCCCACCGCCGCAGGAGGTGTCGGAAGAATCACTCCCCGAGGAGAATGCATCAACGAATATTCTCGCGGAGTTGCTCGGCTTGATGAAGTCGGACTTCCGTGTCCACAGTTGCACTCTCCACGACCTCCTCAATGACCACGCTGACGATTCGTGTGACGGCGTGGAGGGCATAATTTAGCTGCTGTTGATGGACCCTCCGTTCAACACCAGAAGCGAGAGGGGTGCGGATAACTCTGCCCATGATGTCTTCACCCACATGGACATGGGCGCCTCCATCCCAATATTCGACGCACTACTTGCTAAAACCGGGTACGGAATCATTTTCTGTAGCGGTCTGCAATTTGGCATGTGGTTTTCGCGGCTCGAGCGTTACAGCCGAGGGGTGTAAGACGAGGCGAGTGACGGGGCTAATGCCTCGAGGAGGAGGCGGCAGAAGGACTCCCTGTATAACAGGCAAGACTAGCCGATGGTTCGTGTCCGAGCTCGTGTTCATTACACGGAAAACCCGGGTACAAATGGATGTGGCCACGTGCGAGTCACGCGATGGGCTTTTCGCTTCTGCCAGTAGAGTGTGCCGCCTGAGGTGCAGTTCGCGCAGGTGTGCTACCAAAGTAACGGGTATGTGCAGTCTTCGCACGCAGCATGGGCGATCTGCACGGATGGAATCCAGCGGTTGGTGCCCGGAGAGGTGGTGGGACGAGCTAACGCAGGCAGTCGCATGAAGATGCTTCAACGTGAGCAGAAGAGCATCGAGCACGTGAGCGAGGTGATGTTGCAGTATTCGACACCGGGGGACCTTGTGTTTGACCTGCTCAGTGGTACTTTCGCGACTTCGGAAGTATGCCTAGGGCTTCCGAGACATCTCCGTTTCGTGAGATGCGACAAGGATGACGATTGCGTCAGTCAAGCTCTACCGAGCTTGGTCAAGGCGTATTGCGAAAGCGTCGTGAGCACCGCGTGCGACATTTGCGGCTCTGTACGTGTTCTCGATCCCGCCACAAGGTACTTGGCCAGCGTGAAACCGAATGTGTCTCCCAGGAGGGGGATCTATCCTGCGGATGCTCCTGCTGGGTGTCCCCGGTATCAATGTCTACCGGACTGCATAGTTCAGTTTATTGCGAACTACGCCGGAGATCCCGTGCTTTCCCTGCGCTATGCACGGACGTCGGTGGACAACTGGCCGGCGAAGTACCACAACTTGCCGGACAAGCAAGACCCGGGAACTCTACGGCCGGTGGATGCTATGGCGAGGTGTGTTGTGGTGTGTCTGTCGACGGTGAAGTACTAAGGTGTGGGACTCCAGGTGTTTGCAGGCTGGGTCTTCGCGAAAGGAGAGACAATCCTCCCCTTCTATGGGATGCTGCTGTAGGCAGACTTGCGTGAGCGCATGAGGGGGAAGGTGAAGGCCTAAGTACATGATACGATCTTCGAAAATAGCGTGCAGATAAATTAAGTTAAACACTACACGCCATTTTGTGAGCCAGTTCCAGGTGAGAACGCCACACAATAGCAGCTGAGAAAGACTTGGGCTCAGCCGGGAGAAAGGTAGCTCAGAAAAGCGGGCGATTCTGTCGCCGCCATAGCAGAAAAAAGAGGTTTGAGAAGTAATGAAAATCTGTACTAGGGGGGTGTCACTAGTAACAGGGACTAAGATCTACACATGTGAGAATACATGAGTAAATGGATATGCAAAATTGAATTCGAAAAGCAACATCTATCTGGCCATGTATTTTTAGATGTGCAGATCTCAACCCGTGTCATTATTTACACCCCCTCCGTCCTGGAAATTGGTATATTTTTCAAACGAAGAATGCAGCTATGGAGGTCTATCCAGAATTGTTTCTTTTTGTGCGCCACGATAATTGCCGCCAACCGTGTCCGTTCAATCTCCCGTAGCCCTCGTGTCCGTACCCCTCCTGCGCTACCACTTTATTCTCGCAGCCTTTCCATTTCCTACCGTCACCCGTCCACGCTCCCCCACACACGGATCCTTCCTCATCTTCTCCGCCTCCACAGTATATAATCCCCCCTATTTCGTTCCAAATGTTGACCCTTTCTCCCGAGTGCGGTACTTTTGAAATGACCGACAGACTTCCCATGACCACATCCACCCGCGACTCGCTCACGTTGGCCACGGAGCCGCAGCCGGGGGTACATTCGGAGCTGGAATCGGAGCCGGAATCGGAGTCGGCGGCGAACGGAGAGGAGTTCCGGGGCAAAGCGGGCGTGCAGCCTTTTCCATCGGAGTCGCCACCACGCAAATGCCTGCGCCGGGACGTTTCAGGCCATACACGCCCTTCGTCCGACCCCTTTCCAGCACCAAAGACTTCAGACGGGGAGGAATCCGATGTGGTTGACGTGGAGGGCGAGGAGCAGCCGGTGTCGTGCCGGACTTTCGTAAAGGCTGACGACGAGTCCGCGGATGCCTACGTATAGATTTCACAGACCATACATCCGCAGCATGTTGTTCGTGAACGCACGGGCGCCACCATCGACGGCCTCCGGGCCCGCACAGTTGAGCACGGCTACAAGATCGACCTTGGCGTCATGTCGGTCACAGTACGGTGGTGCGACAATCCCTCGCTACGGGATATCGCTCACAAGACCACCAAGGACGGCACGGTGTTGCGTGAAGGTGTCGAGCGTGCTATGTGGGACGGCATTCCTCACCACCAAGCTGTTATTAGCCACAAAGAGGAACAAGACCGCATGGAATGGGCTTGCGAGCGCCTCCGCGTGTGTCTTGTCCGCCAAAAGGATGGACGGGACATGACGGGTACATAACTCATGTCGAACGAGTCCCAGCAAAACACCTCCGCTGGACTTGTGGGCATCGAAAAGTCGTTCTTCCACTACCTCATGAGTGCCATTCAGTTCATGCAGGCTCTCGCCGCGGAGAGGGACATGGACCCACTCCTGTTTGGTCAAGAGGGAACTGGGTAGGCTATGACCAAGGCCATTTTGCTGCCAGCAACCGGCCGGTCTGACTAACGCCGCTACATACGCGTAGCCAAGATCTTTTCTCCGACACGCAGGCCTCGTGAAAGTGCTGAGCGACCTGTCCTTCGACATTTCGACCTCCAAGAAGCTCGGCATCACTCACCTTGATGAGCAGCATCTTCGATTCCAGAGCCCCCGGGTCGTATCTCTGTTCTTGACATCGGCGTCGTGGTTCATCAACAAGGCGGATCGTGACAGAAAGTTTAAAGTTGAAGCTTCCTACGCGTGCGCGAGCCGGCTTTTACAGCTCTGCCTATACTTGTTCGATAAGTATGGTAAGGTGAAGGACCTGAGTTGTGACTACTTTCTAGGGGCTGAGATTGCTCATCCGAAATTACTCATGGTTTCTGGTAAAGAGCTCTATCTGAACCGGATGCACTTCTTCTCCAAGAGGGACAACGACTCTGGAAAAGATCTGGAGAAGCGCAACAAGGCCCACATTACGCGCTTCGCGAATAGGGTACCTGGACAATTTGCTCCCGAGCCGAGCAGGCACTGCTCGGCCCCGGCTCGTGTGACGAATCCAGCTGCTGTACCATCTAAATGCAGCTCTGCCCGGCGTGCTCCTACTATTCACGCGACTGCACTCGATCCGGTATTCCGTGCGCGGAACGCCCAAGGAGTGCTGCCCGCGACGAAAGCGCTTGCCAGAGAGACAACGGCTGTATTTTCCTCACGGTCAACGCCTCGACTTGGGCAAGTTGTGCGGGCGGATAAGTCCGGCGGAGTGAGAAGGGTAGTGAGGTAGTTGAGACGAGGGGTCACTGAAGAGACCAAGGCGGCCCAGGAGGTCACGGCCAACATGAAGGTGCCCCGCAAACGTTCGGCGACGAGGTTGCGAAGCAGGTGTCTATCGGCACTGCGGAGAAGACCGTGGTGGTCGAAGAAGCACCGAACACTTGGGATAATCTGGAATACGTCGGTCTGCCAGATCACGAAGAAGACAAGTTCCCGGTGTCAACGGCGACTGACCCGCACCCCATGCTCCGGCTGGTTCCCATCCACATACCCGTTGAGAACTGAGCGCATCTGTACCACTCCGTCAAGGGCGTCGTAGCCATGCATCGGTTTCCGTTCTTCATTGGGGGCTTCGCGTACGTTACTGGGCTCGATGGTACCTATGTGGGTCCGGACATTTGGAAGCCCGACCTCCCTCAGACACACTTCTGGAGGAACGTAGCAGACAGGGGTGAGGATTATAGCACAGGATCTGCGTACGTTGAGAAGCGACAAGGTGAGCTTCAGCACCTCGGCTACACGTGCCTTGAGAGCTTCACTGACTCCAGCGGCATTCTGCGCGGAAGCCTTGAGCCCCTGGTGTTGAAGCTCAGGTGGAAGCTTCCCCCCGTTGAAAAGTTGTTTTCGTTCAGTGCGAGCACATTCAACGGGGAGAATGCACTGGGGCAGGGGCGGAATGAGACCTGGTGGAACCCAATCGTCAACGAGGGGGATGGCGAGGGGGACGCAGCAAAACGGGAGTCGCGACTCGCCCGGTACTCTAGTACACGGAACCTGGCGATGGAAGCCTGCGAATCGAGGAGGTGGTGGCTGTGGGCTTCGCGAAGGTATGTGCAGCCGGGTGAGTGGGTGGGTCAGCTTGCTGCCTATGTCAGTCTGAGGAACATATCTGTGGGGAATCTGTTCACACCAAAGACGGCGGGTCCAATTTTGGTTACCGCGAAGTACTGCCCGCGGCAAGCGCCGTATAATGAATTCAGCGAGTCATTAGAAGGGGGGACACTGCGCTTTTTCGCAACCGGGAGCCGACCGGTGGGCTTCCCGTTGTGGGTGCGTATCTATTCAGACACGTTTGAATATGGGGAAGAGAGCGAGCAGTTGGCCGCCGCGGGGGTGTTCCAGAGGAAGAAGATCATCGTGCCGCCCAACTCTGTGTTTTTCGGGGATGGGCATCTCACGCACGCCTGGGCTGGAGATAAGGATCGCTTTGTGAATGAGTTGAAGGTACGGTTCCAAGTGTACCTTATGCCGGAAGCGAGGGGTATGCCGGACCAGGTATTCTACTCACTGAGAGGGCTACCGCAGTTCCGGGCCAGTGAGATGGTCCGTGTTAGTCGTAGGAAGAAGGAAAGATGTCATGATCCCGACAGTGGGGACGACGCGGGCGTGATTACATGTGCAGAGTCGGACGCGGGCCGGAGTAGTAGGGCAGAGGAGGTCGGTCCTAGAGATGATGGTTTGAACTACGATGACCACGAGGATTTCATTGCCGTGTCGGCAGGTAGTAACGAAGGTTTGGTAGCTACCCGAACAAGTGGCCGAATAGCGTACAGCAAAACGAACGTAAACACTACATACCAGTTTGAGAGCCAGCTCCAGGCGACCAGGCCACACTATAGCCGCTGAGAAAGACTCGGGCTCAGCCGCAAGAAAGGTAGCTCAGAAAAGCGGGCAATTTTGTCGCCGCTATAGCAGAAAAAAGAGGTTTGAGAAGTAATGAAAATCTAGACTAGGGGGGTGTCACTTGCAAAAGGGGCTCAGATCTACACATGTGAAAACACATGAGTAGATGGATGTGCGAAATTTAATCCCAAAAATAGAATCTATCGGCGCATGTATTCTCACATGTGCAGATCTCAGCCACTGTCTATATTGACCCTCCGCCAATATCAAGAAGTAGATACTTTTCAACCTCACGAAATACACGCTTACAACCTCTCCCTGACGTCCACTCAAGGCTCAGTTTGTTTGTACGCTTCGAGTGATACGTCTAAGCCCTGCTCAGAACAGGAAGTGTGTGCCTCACGTTCTGTACTGGTCAACAGTAGCAAGGCTACGGTGACGATGGAGTGAAGTGTTGGCGTCTGCAGCCCCCACGTACCCGTTCGGATAGGTGGCCGTATACCGTAGGAAGAAAGTTGTTTCGTATGAAAGGATGCCGACTCGACTGTGGGCCTCAGCTCGGCACTGCAGTTGACAGCACATCGGCGCTAACCGCGCGGAGCCAGATGTATGAATTCGCGTGTGCATATTCAATCAGTGCCGGCTCGATGCACAAATCAGGCTCGACTACACGAACGTAATGAGAACGACGAAGCCCCTAATTTTGAGCCCCGGGATACAGGTAAAGGTCTTGTGTTCGGCACGCATTAAACTGACGTCGTCCAGCAGCACTCAGGCCATCTGGCACTCATTATGCGGATTACACGTTATTCTTTGTTTGCGTTCCACTACGTTTACAATGCTGTTCGAGAAATGAGCGCAGAGGTTTATACATCATCTTTTGCCACATAACGTCGGCAAGATTCTGGGTGCGCCAGTGCACCCGAACGTCACCGAGTATCATACTCGGTTTCGTAAAGCCGTAGATGGCGCATATTGCGCGTAGCGGCCTTCAGTGCAGTGGCGCGAAATCTGTCGGAAGGCAATAAAGAGTATGAAGGGTCCGAGGTAAGCTTATCTACGTGAGGTAGGCTATTGGTCATCATGTGATATTGAGGTACGTATTGTGAGATGCGAAACCGCAGTGTATCGCACAATTCGCAGTACAAGCTGGATGTTTTACTAGGATCTGACCTGCGGGTAATGGGTGCAGGCGTTCACTGGACGCTGCAGTTCGAAATATTTTCGTTGTGGAAGTAGGCGTGTATGGGAAAAGCCGCCAGACTACACGAACTCCGAGTTTTGGAATGCCACGGAAAGTAGCATTCTTTGTCATTCTAGAGTGTTCCTTACGGCTGGAAGGTGTATTACGCTACTGCACCCGGCGAACGTTTGCATCCAGTTCCGGAAGTACAGTCGCAGCGCTCTGAGCAGCTTGCACAGGCAGTCTTGTTTGGACTCGCTCACGTATCCTTCAGGCTGCTCCATGAAGACGTCCTCATCGATCTCACTGTGCAGGAAAGCAGTGCCCACGGCCATTTGGTGAAGTTCCAAATCCATTTGTGCCACTATAGGGAATAGAATGAGAAAGGTACTGGCCTTGAGAGTTGCAGCAAACGCGTCGGTGTAGGCGACTGCGTGCTTTTGCGGAAATCCTCCGGCCACAAGCCTAGGTCGGGTGGCCCCACCAACAGCGTTGCCATTTCCGACAAGCTCGATGACCTCGAACACCCACCGCCAAGTCAAGATATCGCGTGCGATTTTTCGCGGAGCGCCCTTCCGAGTGCGGTTCCTGTGTTGCGAAGCAATCTAAGTGTCAATGCCGGTCTGCCAGAACGATGCACCAGCGCTGGGCGTTGCCTGCGCACATCCATCCGCGTCGAGTTTTGTGACAAGTCCCGAAAGCGAGTCGTGCGAGCTCGGAGACGACTTCTACCATGGGCCAGGAAGCTTCCGAATGCAGTTCGGTCGTCGTCGTGGAGGCACCGCACGAGATGTTTCAGCCTGCACCTCTGCGCTAGTTGTGTCATCAATTAATGTGTGGGTCACGGGCGGATCTGCAGTAGACGATTTGTTCTGCTCATGAGGGCTAGCAGTCGTAGAGAGAGCAACGGACTATACCTCGTTTTGGACTGTAGTGTCAGGGTCGGTTTGTTCCCGAACGACAAGCTGCATGGTGTCTTAATTGTACTCAAACACCTCCTGCTCTTACGCGATCATACAATCACTACCGTCATCACCCGCCTCGAACCGTACATCTCTTGGCACGAGTATCTTTTTCAACTCACCGTCCTATACCTTGTACGCTTTACTCTGCTCATTATGCCCGATGACCATTGCCGCAGTGGCGCGACAGTCCAGCTTGCGCAGGTACCCGTACGGGGGGGTGTACCAGCACTTGGACCCGAACACACTCAGGCGCTACGCACTAAGCTTGTGGTGCATCCACAAGTGATATGGTATCTTCTTGTAAGCAATCGCACGAGACTTCACACGACTGCTAACGTACACAGCAGGGGCGAGTGCCACCGCCCAGAATAGCTCGTTGACGGTCTTGTGCCAAAGCATTGACCGCCTATGGCCAGTCAATGCACGGTTCAAACGCTCGGCAACCTCAATTCGGTGCTGCAAGTACGTCGTAGTGAGTCGGTGGTGGGTGCCATTTGTCTGCAGGTGTGTCGGGGACTCATCCAACAGGTACCAACCACCGCGTCTGTGTTTCCGGAAATGCACACGTGCGTCCACCGGTACAGTAGCGTGGTAAACCGTCCACCCGTAGTGCACATTTCGGAATGCCATGGAATGCTGATTTCCTTGGCATTCCAAACCGTTGAGTTCGTGTAGTACAGCGGTTTTTTGGCATGGACGCCGACGCCCAAAAAATAAATATTTTGAAGTGCCGCGTCCACTGCACGCCTGCATCCACTACCCGCAGTTTGTTTCCTAGGAAAACATCTGAATCGTATTGCGAATTGTGCAGTACACTGCAGTTCGGCATATCACCTTACGTACCTGAATGTCACGTAATGACCTGTAGGCTGCCTCACACGGATAGGATTACGTTGCAGCATTCATACTCTTAATTTTCTTCCAACGGATTTTGCGCCACTGCACTGAAGACCGCTAGCCCCAATATAGGCCAAATATGGCTCTAGGAAACTGATCATTAAGCTGGGAGATGTACTAGTGCACCGGCTCACCCATAATCTTGCCGAAGTTATTCGGTACGAGATGATGTGTAAAACTTTGCGCTCATTTCTCGTAAAGTGTCGTAAACGCGGTGCAACGCAAACAAGGACTAACGATTAATGCGCTTAAGGCGTGGCAGATCGCACGAGTGGTGCCGGACGGCGTCAGTTTAGTGCATTCCGAACATAACACGTTTAAAGGTACAGCGGAGCTAGAACGTAGTGGTTCTATCCTTCGCCATGCGTTGGCGTAGCAAAACCTGCATTGTGCAACGCCCCGTCACTGTTTAACAATGCGCCCACGAATTCCTACATCTGGTACGACGTAGTCTGCGCCGATATGTTGCCAACTCCAGCGCAACGTCGAGGCCTACAGTCGAGTCGACATCCATTCATACGAAACATCTTTCTTTCTACGTTGTACGGCCACCTACCCGTAGAGGCACCTGGGAAGTACACACCCCATCACTTCACTCCACCCTTGACTTAGCCGTGCAACAGTTGACCGTTGTAGAACGGGAGACACACACTTCTTGTCTTGAACAGGTCTCCCACGTATCACTCGAAGCGTAGAAACAAACTGAACCTCGAGTCGACGTTCGGAGAGGTTGTAAACGTGTACTCCGTAGCGTTGAAAAGTGAGTAGCTTCTCAGATCGGTGGGATGTCACTAGTGACAACGGCTGAGATCTGCGCATGTGAAAATACAAATGCAGATGGATGTTGGTTTCGAGATTAAATTTCGCGTATCGATCTGCTCATGTGTTCTCACATGCGTAGATCTCGGCCCCTGTCCCTAGTGCCACCCCCTAGTCTGAAATTTCATTAGTTCTCAAACCTCTCTTTCCAGCTTTAGCGGCCCCAAAATCGCCCACTTTTCTGCGCGACCTTCTCTGCGGCTGAGCCCGAGTCTTTCTCAGCCCGTATATTGTGGACTGCTCGCCTGGGAGTGGTTGTCACACTGGCATGTGGTGTTCACGTTTGTTTCACATCACGCTATTCAGCCACCTCTTTGAGCAACTACCTAATGTTCCGCCTTACCTTTCAGCACTGCAAGCAAATCTTCGGGGTCATCGCAGTCGAAACAATCATCTCTACGACTCATCTCCTCTGCGCTACTACTCCCGCCCGCGTGCAAATCTAAAAACACAACCATGTCCGCGTCGTCCCCACTGCCGTACTCCTCACCTCTTCCATTAATCCTACGCCTAACATAGGCCATCTCACTGGCCGGGAGCTGCGGTGGCCCTCCCCGTGCGTAGAACACCTGGTCCAGCATTCCTCTCCCTTCTGGCATAAGGTACACATGAAACCATACCGTCAACTCATCCGCAATGCGGTCCTCATACACAGCCCTGGCGTGCGTGAGATGCTCACACCCGAAAACCACAGAGCTGGGCGCCATAATGATCTCCTTCATCTTGAACAACGCCGCCGCTGCCACCTGCTCGCTCTCCTTCCCGTATGAAAACACGTTTGGATAGTCGCACATCCACATCGGGAACCCCACTGCCCCGCTCACGATTGCAAAAAAGCTCGGCGTCCCCGCTTTCAATGCCTCGTCCAAGTCATTGTACGGCGCTTGCCGCATGCAGTCCTTCCCAGTACCCAGAAACCGACCCCTCGTCTTACCTATCAACAGCTACCTCCCAGATATCTTCCTCAAACCGACGTAGGCAGCAAGCTGACCCACCCACGCGTCCAGTTACGCTCGCGTTCTCGAAGGCCACACCCAATACCTCCTCAATTCGCAGGCTTCCATCACCAGGCTCCGTGTACTGGAGTAACGGGCCATCCCCACCTCCCGTTTTGCTGCGTCTCCCTCGTTGACAATCGGATTCCACCAGGTCTGAGTCCGCAGGTGTACCAGGGCATTCTCCTCGTTGAATGTGCTCGCAGTGAACTAAAGCAACTTTTCGACGGGGGAAAGCTTCCACTTGGGCATCAACATCAGGGGCTCCAGGCTTCCGAGCAAAATGACGCTCGAGTCGGCGAAACTCTCAAGGAACGTGTAGCCGAGGTATTGAAGCTCACCTTGTCGCCTCTCAAAGGAGGCATACCCTCCGCTATAATCCTCATCCCCGTCTGCTGCGTCCCTCCAGAAGTGTATCTCAGGCTGGTTGGGCTTCCAGATGTCCGGACCCACGTCGATACCATCAAGCTCGGCAACGTACACGTAGCTCCCCATAAAGAACTGAATCCAGTGCATGGCTACGACGTCCTTGATTGAGAGGTATAAATGCGCACCGTGCTCAATAGGTATGTTGATGGGAAGCAGCCTGAGCATTGGATACGGGTTTTTCGCCATCCACAGCCGCAACTCCATTTCTTCGTGATCTGGCGGGCCGACATATGCCAGATTTTCCCAAGTGTCGGGTGTTTCTTGAAACACCACGATGTTGTTCGCATCGCCGACCGGCAGCTAGTTCGGAATCTTGTCGTCGAACATCTGCGGGGCAACTGCACGTTGGCCCGTGTTGTCCTGGACCGCCTTGGTCTTCGCAGCGAGTACTCGTCTCGGCTGCCCCACTGCCCTTTTCATTCCACCAGACTTCCCCGACTGCACAATCTCCACAAGTCGAGGCGTCGGCTGTGAGGAGGGCACAGCCGATGTCTCCCTGGGAAGCGCTTTGGTCGCGGACGTCGCTCCTGGGGCCTTGCGCCCACGGACTGTAGGCTTGAGTGCAGTTGCGTGGGAAGCAGGAGCACGCCGGGCAGATCGCCGCGTATGAAGCACAGCAGGTGGGGTCGTCACGCGAGCCGGGGCCGGGTGCTTGCTGAGGCTGGAAGCAAAGAGCTTAATTCCCCTCATCGCGAAGCGCGTAGTACGCGCCTTGTTGTGCTTCTCCAGATCTTCTCCGCAGTCGTTGTCTCTCGTGGAGGAGAGGAGCATCTGGTTCAGATAGAGCTTTTTAACGAAAATTCCGAGGAGTTTCGATTGAGCCATCTCAGTCCCCAGAAAGTCGTCACGAATAAGGCCCTTCCGCTTCCCACACTTCTCAAACTACTCTAGGCAGACTTGGAAAGGCTCGCGCGCGCACGCGTAGAACGCTTAAGATACAAACTTTCTGTCGCGGTCCGCGTTGTTAATGAACCGCGACGCGGAAGTCATGACGAGAGCTACGACCTGAGGACTCTCAAGCCAAAGATGTTGGTCGTCAAGGGGAGTGATGTCGAGCTTCTTAGAGGTCGAGGTGTCGAAGGTCAAGTCGCGCAGCACCTTCACGAGGCATGATTCTCAGAGAAAAACCTTAGCCACGCGTACGTAGCGCCGGTAGGCACACAGGCCGGTCGCTGGGAGCAGAATAGCCTCAGTCAGTGCTTACCCAGCTCCCTCTTCACTCAACTCCAGTGGGTCCATGTCGTTCCTCACGGCGAGAGCCTGCATGAAATGGATCACAATCATGAAGTAGTGAAAGAACGACTTGTCGATGCATACCAGTCCAGCGGAGGTATTCTGCTGCGACGCGTCGAACATGATTTCCGTCCCTCATGTCCCGTACATTTCTTCGGCTGATAAGACGCACGCGGAGGCGCTCGCTAGCCCACCCCGTGCCATCCTTTCCCTCTTTCAGGCTAAGGACAGCTTGACGGCGATGAAGCCCATCCACCATAGCACAATACAGACCTTCGCGCAACACCATGCCGTCCTCGATGATCTCGTCGGCGATATCTGGTAGAGAGGGACTGTGGCACTGTGCCCGACACGACGCCAAGGTCGTACTTGCCGCTGTGCACATGTATGCCGGCCTGCAGGCCGTCGACGGTGGCGTCCGTGCTTTCACGAAGAACATGCTGCGGCTGTATAGTCTGCGCAGTATATACGTAGACCTCGGTGGACTCGTAGTTGGCCTTTGAGAAAGTCCGACGCGACACCGGCTGCTCCTCGACCTCCACGGGAATCGCATCGGAGTCATTACCGCCCACAGTCCTTGGTTCCCAAGAGCGGTCGGACGAATGGCGCGCCTGCCCTGAGGCGTCCCGGCGCTGGCGTTTGCGTCGCAGCGACTCTGATGGAGAGGCCTGCACGCCTGCTTCGGACCGGAACTCCTCCGCTGTCGCCGCTGGCTGCGATTCCGGCTCCGATTGCACCGCCGGCTGCGGATCTGTTGCGAACGTGAGCGAGTCGCGGGTGGAGGTCGTGATGGGAAGTTTGTCGGTCATTTCGGAAGTATGCCACTTTCTAGCAAAGCAGCAACATTGAGAATGAAGGAGGCGGGATTTTATAATGTGAAGGTGGAGAAGACGAGAAATGATCCTCGTGCGGGGGAGCGTGCACGGGTGAGGGAACGGAATGGAAAGACTGCGAGAAGAAAGTGGTAGCGCGGAAGGGGTACGAACACGACAACTAGGAAAGGATGAACGGGCACGGTTGGCAGCAATTATCGTCGCCAACAAAAAGAAGCAATTCTGAGCACGCTGCAATAGCTGCACTTCACGTTTGAAAAGTATGTAATTTGCAAGATCGGTGGGGTGTTACTACTGACAGGGGTTCAGATGTGACCATGAGAAAGCACATGGGCAGATGGATGCTGTTTTTCAGGTTACATTTCGCACATCCACCAGCCCATGTATTTCCACATGTGTAGATCTCAGCCGCTAGCACTAGTGACACCCCCCGAACCCTAAATAATCCACTTAGTTGTCCGAGCTTCTTGAAGGGGACGCCACTGTTCGCAACTGCTGCTCCAGGACAGGAATGTGAGCGTGTGTGACCATGTCGTGTTCCTGGCCGCTTTCCTCGCTGCCCACAATACAAATCACACACAGCTGCTCCCCCGGCACGACACCTCATACCCTCTTGATACCGATATATCGACGCGGTCCTCCCTTCTTTCTTTGATTCGTCCTCGCCTCTCCTCCCCGTACTTCGATCCATGTCGTTATCCCTGCACCGCTTGCGACGCTCTGCTCCCCCCTCCTTGCATCCCCACCCTTCCTCGGCTTTTTTCCCTCTTTCGTTCCTCACCGTACTGTAACCATGGCGCCGACTGAACTCAGCCGGGCCGGGACAGCCTGCGTGTGCTTGCCTGCCTTTATTGCGTTTCTCCCCTCATCCGAGGTGAAGGCGAAGTTTGACCTCACGAAGTTCCACATGTCGGCCGTCCTGCCCTTTATCATCGCATCAGACGACGAGGCCTCAATGGCGATCAAGGAAGTTTCTGCGGTGAGGAGAAAGCAGCGCAACCCTGGGAGCGATTTCCGCACTTCTATCGAGAGTGAGGACCCGGTCTCTCGCGAGCTGGGCAGCGAGCAAATGAAGGAGATAGTGCGAGCAGCGCTGTGAATGGTCTTGCGCACGCGAAAAGACAAGAGAATTGGGGAGATCACGGATGTGGCCCTGAAGCAGAAGAGGTACGGGGTGTTCCTTATTGCTGGCACCAAGTTCATTCCCTCTCAGCTCAGCAAGGTTCGGGAAGTATTTCTGCCAGAAGTCTTTTCTGGTGGCCGCCTCAGAACCTTCAAGGTTCGCATGTTCTTCCACGCAATCAATATATATCACTGAAGACCCGGCAGCAAACACGTATTCGCCTTGAAGAAGATAAATCAAACCGGAAATCGTCTCGCATTTGCTCTCCAACTGCCAACTCGGGCGTGGACGAAACTGGCGAAGGCAGTGAGAGTTTCAGTTTGCGAGACGCCAGCCAGTCCATACCTTCTGTTTCGTCCGCGCGCTCAGCACTTTGTGGGTTTGGAGTCACGCGCTAATGGCTCTGCACCCATCACACAGGAGTCCACGCTGCAAGGAAATGGGGTAGCAAGTATGGAGGAGAGTACGAGCAGTACGGTAGCTTGGAGCCGAACAGCTGAGAAGGATGCGGCAATGTGGGCGGATACCAGTCTGTTCCTCTCGAGCTTGCAAGCCATCGTTACAAACTGTACGATGTCAAGCACCGCAGCAACTACCGTATCTGGACCGCTTTGGGTCGCTCGATGACCACTTGCCAAGGGTTTTTGCCGACTTGAGTGGGGATACCCGGGACGGCTTGGGGCTTCAGCGTGAAGCGCCTGAATATGATGGTGCCTGTTCAGAGGTTTTCGAGGTGGACGCGCAGCTGTCGGATGCCGATTCGGAAGACACCAGACCGCGTCGTAGTCGGCGGGTGACACTTTGGAGCACCACGCCCAGTGCGGAACTACCGGCGCAGCCTCCTTGTTCTTAGTCTTCCGGGCTGAAAGAAGAGATGAAGCCGGAACAGGACGGTAATGACCATGCATTGGGGGATATTGTGGCACACAGTTGAGCGGGGCAATGTAGTGAGGCTTTTTGGTCCACTCTCAACTCATTACTGCCCGAGCCGAACGAACCCCTTCCTGAAGCATCCAAGCCAGCCAAGCGTATTAGCCCGTCTCCACCGCCGCAGGAGGAGTCAGAAGAGTCGCTCAGCGAAGAGAATCCATCGACCGGCTTTCCTGCGGAGTTCCTCGGTGCGATGGAGTCTGACTGTCGTGTCCACAGCTGGAATTTCGACGACCTCCTCAATCATCGCGCGGATGACTCGGGTCAGTGCGTGGGGAGTAAGGTTCAGCTGCTGTCGACGAACCCTCCACTCAACACCAGAAACGAGCGGGGTGCGGACATCTCTGCCAATTATGTCTTCACCCACAAGGACATGGACTCCTGCATCCCAATATTCGACGCACTGCTTACTAAAGCTGGCCTCGGAATCATTTTCTGTAGTGGTCTACAGTTCTGCATATGGCTTTCGAGCCTCAAGCGTTAAAGCTGAGAGGTGTACGACGCGGCGAGTGATGGGGCCGGTGCCTCGAGGGGGAGGCGGCAGAAGGACTTCGTGGTTAACGTGGAGGACCAGACCATGGTCCACGTCGGAGCTCGAGGTCATTGCAAGCCAAACTCAGAGACAAAAGGATGTGGGCACGCCTCAGTCACGCAGTGGTCTGTTCACTTCTGGCGGAGGAATGTGCTGCTTGAAGTGCAGTTCGCACAGGTATGCTACCAAAGCAACGGGTATGTGCAGTCTTTGCACGCAGCCTGGACGAGCTGTATGAATGGAATCCAGCGGTTGGAGCCCGGAGAGCGGAGGAGAAGAGCTGACGAGGGCAGTTGCGTGAAGATGCTTTGACCTGAGCAGAAGAGCATCAACCAAATGAGCGAGGGAGTGTTGCAGTATTCGACGCCGGGGGACCTTGTCGTGGAGTTCTTCAGTGGTATCTGCGCGACTGCGAAAGCATGCCTAGGGCTTCCGAGACATCTCCGTTTCGTGGGGTACGACGAGGATGACGACTGCGTCAGTCAAGCTCTACCGACCTTGGTCAAGGCATTTTGCGAAAGCGTTGTGAGTACCGCGTGTGACATTCGTGGCTCCCCGCGGGCTGTGACGCTTGTCACAAGGTACTTGACCAGCTTGAGACGGAACGTGTCTGCCAAGAGGGGGATCAGCCCTGGGGATGCCCATGCTGGGTATCCCCGGTATCAGTGTCTACCGGACTACATAGTCCGGTTTACTGCGAGCAACGCCGGAGACCCCGTGCTGCCCCTGCGCTATTCACCGGACGTCGGTGGACGACCGGCCGGCAAATTACCACAGCGTGCTGGACACGCAAGACCCGCTAACATTACAGGCGGTGGATGCTATGGCAAGGTGTGTTCTGGTGCGTCTATCAACGGTGAAGTACGAAGGTGTAGGACTCCGGCTGTTTGCATACCGGGTCTTCGCGGAAGGAGAGACGATCCTCCCCTTCTATGGCACGGTTTCGTAGGCAGACTTGCTTGAGCGGACGTGGGAGAAGACGAAGATCTACGGAGGTGGAATTTTGGGGGTAGACAAAGAACGTTTCAACCGGGTACCTTTTCTCGTGGAAAGGCAGGCGGAGTCACGTGAAGGTCCAAGGCTTCACGTATGCATTGTTTCGGCACCATTTTGTGTGCGTGGGTTCGTAAATAACGCCCGGTACTTGCCTATGGATGAGGAAGAGCGAAGGAGAGGTACTTCTAGAGCGCGAGACACAAACGTGGAGTTTTACGAGGATCGAGGGGAAATGTCGTAGAGGGCTCTACATTCACTCAACACCGTTACGAGCCGTGCGACGAGTGAAATTCTGGAGGGCGAGGAGGAATTCACGACCTACGTGGATCAGTTTAGGTTTTCAGTACATGATAGGGTCTTCAAAAATAGCGTGCAGATAAACAATTTCAAACACTACATCCCGGGTAAAGAGCCAGTTCCGGGTGAGCACGCTACACTATAGCAGCTGAGAAAGACTTGGCCTAAGCCCCAAGAAATGTCGCCCCAAAAGTTGGCGATTCTGGGGCGGCTATACCAGGAAAAAGAGGTTTGAGAAGTAATGAAAATTTAGACTCGTGATGTGTCACTGGTGACAGGGGCTGAGATCTACACATGTGAAAACAGACGAGCACATCGATGTGCGAAATTTTATTTCCACAGCAACATCTATCTGCCCATGTATTCTCACATGTGCAGATCTCCGCCCCCGTCATTAGTGACACCCCCTTAGTCTGATTTTTCGTTACTTTTGGGAATGTCCGTTTGCAGGCCCTCAGCTTCTGCTTCTAGTCCTGCCGTTCGCGCTTATGATACTTCGAATGCCGGCAGGCACCCTCCGCCTGCGCATGACATTGGAAGGGGCTCACTACCTGTGGTAGCTGCTAGTTGGCACTTGCCCTCCTCAATTCACAACAACTGCGACGTATTTTTCGAACTTATTCTTCTCACCGAGCCTCTGTCTGTCCTGTCCTGCCGGTGGGGCAGCTCTACGTCGATGGCTCCGCCGGCCACAAGGACGAGAAGGGCTGTTCTGATGCAAAGATCTCCCCAGCGCACGCACGAGCCGCAGGAGGGGGCGGATGATGACCGGGCTGCCCCTGTCACTGTAACTACACCAATCCGCGAGGTTAATGCAACTCAGCCCGACCCCGGCAGGCAGGTTAATCGGGCTTGTGCGGCCCCAGATAACGCCGGCGCCGCCTCTGTTTGGTCCAGAAGGTGAATGAGCTGATGATGTCACTGTTCTGGCGCCTCACGGTGGTCCTTTGACACTGCCAGTTCCACCAGGGCGTGCTGCCAACCAGATGTCTCCTTGTCGCACGTTTATTCAATCTGACTGCAGCTCGAGCACAGGCAGCTGCACTGTCCGGCCCGGAATTGCGTCAGCTCCGCGCGTCCCCACGCCCGTCATTGACGCTCCCTTGCGGTCTCACGTCCGCCGTGGAGGAGGACAAACTCATCGTGGGAGCCTGCGTCTTCCTGGTTCATAGAGGGTGAGACTCTGTTCGTCACCACCTCCGGCTATGCAGTCCCGGACAAGGGTTGAGACTTCCGCTGGAGCTCAATCGCAATCGATTTCGCGTGGGCAGATTTAAGAGCTACAAAAGACGCTTGCTGAGCAGACGAGCAAGGTCAGGGGGCAGGATCAAGAGATTGCTGGTCAGAAAACAAGGGTCAACGACTACCATGAGAAGGTATGTCAGGCCGATCGAGAGCTTCTTGATGTGCGGGTGACGACTAGGACACCGCTTTCAGAGTTCCTGCGGCTACAAGCAGATTTCAAGGATGTGAAGCAGGAGAACGAGAGCCTAAGCATGGCTCGCAGGATTTCTGCTCGCACCCAGCAGGCCGCATCGCGTGGCTGACCTGCATGTGGTCAGCGTCGCAAGCTTGTGACAAAACTGTGAGCAAAGTACATTGGTGTTGCCCAGACCATCGAGAAACAGATGCGACAATGGTGCCGCCGCGAAACTGCTCACCTGGACCCAACAAGTTCTGTTCCAGTCCGGAACTGGGCAGGTTGCAGTGAGCCGTGCGTGGCGGGGGAGCTTTCCGCGGACGGCCTGGAAGGTATCGTGCCCATTCCACCGATAGTTCTTGCCAATCGTGAGGAGTACTATAAGCGTTCCTGGTACGATGAGGCGACGGCTGTGGTTGGAATTGTCAGTGCAGAGCTTGGCACCGGGAACTGGTCAGCCTTGCTTTTAGACGCAGAATCCCGCCGCGAGTGCGAGGAGGCTGTTCCAACAGGCTATGCTCTATGTGCAAGGATGAGGCAGACAATCTCTGTCGTGATCAGCGCGCGGAAGAGGAACGCTACGGAGAAGCTGTTCAAATTCCTTGCGTATTTCTTTTTGATGTCGAGGAATACCACGTTTTTATCGGGTAGCGAGCGGGCAGAACGCCCATCTCGGTCACTTGAAGCGCGGGTGAAACTGATGGGTTGAGGAGGGGAGCAAGGGACTTCAGGCTTCTCATGGTGGCGACTCAGCAAGGCCGAGGATCTAGCATCTGGTGATTCGTCTGTATCGAAAGAGGTGTGTGATCTTGACGAGGGGGAAGCACTGTTTGGAAATTCTTTCGGGAGACATGTCCATTACGAGTTCCGAGGGTACCATGCTCAACAGGATGGGACGTCCGCGTACGTGTCTATCATGCAACTCGCATGCCTGGACGCCTGGCTGGCAACAGCGGTATCCTGCCTGCAGCATGGTGAGGTCCGTGGCGGCCAGCGCCAACGCCCTTAGAGCCTGACATTTTCCAAGTCCCTGCCCTTGGAAACCTCGCAGATACTATGCAGAGTTTGCACCGTTTTATTCCGCGTTGTTCAAAAAGCGATGTCTCGGTATGGTTCTACTGTTCACGAGGCGTTGTGTGAGTCGGTGAATGAGGAGATGGAGCGGTCTGGGGAAGAGGACGGCGAGGATTTGTCAGGATGCGCCCCTGGACTAGCCACAAGCGTGGTCGCAGTGGGTTACAGAACAACTTTTATGTGGCGTTACACAAGATTTGGTTTTTGGACAACATTTGCAGTATGCCTGTCGGTGACGTCGATTGCTATGTCGCACGTACGGACTTAAGCGAGGGACCACATGAACTTTGCAATGGCGCGTTTAGCCTGTTATATACTCCCGCCACAACTTTAGATTCTCCCCCGCGCGCTGTTGTTGGAGCAGAGGACGAGTAACCGCCGACGCAGAGAAGAGAGAGAAGGACGGAAACCGTACTTGTATGTTGTTAGCTCACTAAACGGATTGTAGTCTTCTCGTGTGTTTAAGTCTAGTGCGGAGAGAACGGCTTGTCCGTTGGAGGGGAGGGGTCATGTCGGACTGGCCGTGCATCAAGGTCTCTATAGAATCTGTTCATGTGGAAGCGATGGTAGAGCCAGTACAAGTGAGGAGTGAAAGGGGGGATGTGGAAATTGGACCGCACCACGAGAGCTGTCCCAATGATACCAAAGGCCTTGCATAGGCCAAACAAGGGAGCAGCAGGAGCTTGACGGCCTCGTCGCTGCATCGCTGGTAGCGGGACCAAATATTCTGTGCGATTTACATTCTCATCTGTAGACTACCGCAAGCAATCGCATTGCAGAGTGTCATCAACAGCGTCGATTGATCACATACAATCCATGTACCGAACGAAGGCACACTCGGTAGGTTGCAATGATTCACGTCCATGCAAGCGGAAGAGTGACGGAAGCTAGGCCACCCATACAGTATCTGTGTGTTCTTCGTTGTCAGCGGCCAGGAGCACGAAGCTGAATCGCTACCACTTCGTCGGGCCGATGCTGCCATTTGCATAAAGGCGCTGCATGACATGTTTCTGCATTGGGTCGAGTCGAATGACATTCAGGTCGGGATCATGGTCGTTAACGGAGGGAGGGAAGCCGCCGAGGGCGTCACCACTTTCGACGATATTAAGTTGGGGAGTGTCACATGTGTGGACTAAATGCTGCTGGAGAAGCTCGGCACGGCCAAGGTTCACCGGCACAGTGGTGCCCTGGTCATGAAGCTGGACATGAAGATCGATGCAGATGTCGGAAGCTTCTCGACGTGCTGATTAGAGCATCGCAGTGGTGAGGCGGCCTTCTTCGTTTCCGAGGAGCGGACGGCAAGGGTTCCCAACTGAACGAGTTTGCGGAGGTACATTCTGAAGCCGTCCCTGACAAGACGCGCCCCGTGCCTGTCGTTTAGGTTCCTACGCAGGGTTGTGAGGCGACGCGATTGAGGGACAAAGCCGAGCTGCGTTCGAACGGCAGCAAGGTTTTCGGAGTGCTGGATTCGGCGGACAGTTTCGTCCATGGCTGTTACCCTTCGCTTGGAGTTGCGGCGGTAGTCTTGCTTGGATGCAGTGTGAGTGTGTTCAGAACCACCGGCATGTAGATGTTGTAGGCCTCCAAATTCACGGATATTATCTGCAAGGTGGGTGAGGAGATGAAGCTTGGCAGTCTTGAGCCTAGTGGGGTGGTGGTCCCCAACGATGAGGAGCATGGAGGCTTTAAACTTTTTGCCAAGGTCCTTTAGGTTGTGAACCTCTGCGAAGCTCCAATGCTTCTTTAGTCTCTATCTCGAGCTGAGTATTAAAATGTGTCAGTACTGAGCGCAAACAGATGCGAGTGGCGCGGAGTCAGCTTCATCACCGCAACAGTCTATGATTCCTGCGATAATTGGAAACCATGTCAACGAACCTGTACTCTTTCGCCCCCAGCATGCCACGGACCCCTTCATTTGTGTAGAGTTCGATCAGGCAAATACCTTTTTGGTAGGCGGAGAAGTCGACGTGTACGCCGGAAACATAGAAGTCCCTCTGAACGAAAGCCAGAAACGTGTTGACTCCTTGAAGAAGAGCTGTGCGGATGGGTCTGACCTGTTTCGGACTGTTGCCGGCGGAAGCTTGCGTTATGAACATGACGGGGGAGTCGCGCCTAAGAAATATACAGGTCTTGATTAGCTTGGAGATGCCGAGGTGGAAGTTGTGTAGCGGTTCGAAACCGAAAACGGAGTTCATGTCGAGGTGAGAAATGGACGGAAGCAGGCAGAATGTTTCCAGAAAAGATGACAACCTCCGCAGAGAGGAGGTGGCGATTGTTTGTTGCGCCTGTGCGGTGGCAGATCGTGCCTGAAGATGCCTGTCCAGCCATGCATGAGCAGTGGCGTCGGCCTCGAGGCCAGCCCCTTTTCTGCGAAGATGGATTGATGACTGCGTGATGCGCGACGGGAATGAGGCGGACAAAGTGAAGAGATTCGACGGTACTTCGCAACGGTGGCAGGGTTGGCTTGTTTTTGTGCCTCATCGAATGCCGATGATGTCCTTCGCCTCGGATATGTCGCCACAGTACCTGGCGAGGACTAGGTGACATTTTTAGAGACGATGGTAGGCATCTGAGCATGTGAAGCCTACTACGGTCCTTTTCACACAGAGGCGTTAGCAGAGAGAGCACGGCGGAGTGTAGTATGGGGGTTTTCGTGTCTGGTGAACGAGTAGTCGAAGAAGGTGGAAGGATGTGGAAGTCTCTGTCGGCCGCGGTGTAGAAGAGCTGGACTGGAAGATAGCCAACGACGGTTTGCCGGGACATTATGCATTGTCGGCGGAAAGTGGCAGTGAAGTTGAGGAGAGTGAGAGGCACGGGATAGGCAGCGAGGGCGCTGTTCTTAAGTGTAGTGGTGAGTTTATCCGTATAGATCTGTATGCAACCTACAAACGGGTGGGTCCCTGACGTCCCAGTGTCCCATATGACACCTTCGAGCTCGCAACCCATGACTTCTTCCCTGAGATCTTCACAAACCCGTCGGGTGACGTCAGTCTGCGGGGGATGCTCGAAGAGATGCGAGTCGCCGTGCGGGGGGTCACAACAAGGGCGGAAATAGCAAGACTCTGTGTTAGCTTGCGCTGTTTGCTTTCACATAATCTCGACAGGGTCCTGAAAGTAGACAGTTCCGAAGGACGTGCCGCTGTGGTCCAACGCACGAGTTGCGGAGAAGCCCTGATGTTGAAGCACCTTCTCGACAACAGCGAGTGTGAGGGAGCGACACTCTTGCGAGGAGCGGATGCGGTCTCCAAAGCGGGCGAAAGAGAATTCGGGACCCCTGAGGATAGAGATGACCTCGTCAACCGTGGGCGGGCCGGCAGACCTCTCTTCGTCGGCAAGACAAACGGCGATAGATTGGATGAGGAGGTTGGCCTTACCTGCGGTCGGTTCTGCCTAAGGGTGGCACAGGAATGGGATCAAGGAAAGCAGAGGCGCCGGAGCCTCATCAGAAATGACGTCATCATCGTTGTGGACAGGGGGTTCTGGGGCGTGTGAACCTTGCGGGGGAGTAGAGACGCGGTCTGCGGGTCGGTATGTTCGGAATTTACAGTGTTGCTCATGTTTGGAAAGGGAGTACGCGTCTGAAAACGAGAACACGCAGTTCCGATATTTGCAGCGCATAGTGAAAGCTGGCGAAGATGGCTGCAAAGAGAATGGCTGGCCGGAGGAGTGAGTGAACGGAGAGATAGGACGTTTTCCACGGGTGGAGCTATCGTCTTGATTTCAATAAGTACAAGACGGTAGGTCTGGTTGCGAGTACTCCCGTGTTCACGAAACTTTGTGCAGGTCTCGTGCACGCAGGAGTGGTCAACGTGGAAGGCGGGGCCTTCCATTCGACAAACGCATGCTATTGGCTGTGTCGACAAAAGAACATCATGGGTTCGCAGACGGGTACTACAACGAAAGGTGGGAATCAAAAATTAGTGATACTGTAATATCCGTACTTGAAACGTTTTCGAAATTTCGGACGGTCTAGGCTAGCTTCATGTAGCTTATTTTCAAGGCACAGCGGCAAAACTATGAAACGTGGGAGCCTTCCACGGCCCCTATTTACACCGCAGCGGCACTGGACAACACCACGTCAAATCTGCAAAGTTACCCTGCAGTGAACAGAAAGTACCTAGCGACAGTTTTTCCTTGTGATGCAATGGCGTGCACAGATCAGCAGCGAGTATTCGAAACGGTATTCGCCGGGGCGCGAAGGGTCTGAGCGGGATAGGAGGCGTTCCTGAAGAGTGGTGATAAGTGTGACGTGCGATGCGATGCGGGGAGTGCGGGCTGTTGGAGGTGGAGAGGGTGAGGGAGTGCCGCTGATGGTGTGGCGTGGTGTGCAAACCGGAAGGGGTGGTGGATGGGATGGGTGGTGTCGTTGAAGAGTGGCAAGACGTGCAGCTCGCGATGCGGTGTGGAAAGTTCGGGCTATTTGAGGTGTAGTGGGATGCGATGCGGGGAGTGCAAGCTGCTGGGGGTGGAGAGTTCGAGGCAATGCTGATGGTGGTGGAGGGTGGTGTACTAACTGGAAGGGAAGGCGGGGGTACGGGTGGCGTCGTTGTAGGTGACGAGGCGTTCGGTATTCAATCCGATTCGAGGAGTGCGGGCTGTTGGAGTTGGAGAGGGTGCGGGAGTGCCGGTGCTGGCGGGGCGTCATGCTGAAAACGCAGATCCGTTCAAATACCGTAGAAGGGCTATTCATGTAGCAATACGAAAATGCAGTAGAATGCGACCGGATGTTCAGCGCGCGCAGCCGACGTTTGGTTTGGTTTCAGTAAGTGCGCTGTGCAGCTGCACTTTTTGCAATTTCGAATGCAGCAAAACTGCATTCGGAACTGCGAAAAGTGCCATTGTTGGGTAGTAAAACTAGTAGTGGACTTCTACACGTCGCAGTACGCTGCGTCGTATAAATGCGTCCCGGACTTCCAAAGCATTTAGTATATCAGCTAGTATTACTGAATGGGGACTTCCACGGAGTGCAGTCCGGGGTCTAGTAATACCCGTGGTTTACGACACATTTTGCAGTTCCGGGTCTAGTCGTACTAGACCTGGACATCCACAAGGTGGACGTTCGGGAATAGTAGTAGTAGACCTGTACGTTCACTAAGTGGACGTGTGGGTCTATTCCTACTAGCCTCGGACTTCCACCTGGTGGACGTCCGATTTTAGTAACACTACACCCGGAACTGCAAAATGTGTAGTATACCACGGGTATTACTAGCCCTCGTACCACACTCGGTAGACGTCTGCATCCATTTCTGGAAACACAGACGCACGTTCAGAACGCAGGACTTTGATGTTACGCCCAGTATGGTTTTCGGCAGACTTCTGAATCTTGAAGTAGCACTCGAACACATCGGACTTGTTGCGTTTGGTATCCACACTAGTCCAACTGTAGTAGTCTTGCACAAACGTGACAGAGTATCGAGACCAAGCGAGCGACTGCATTTCGAGCGGTCTGCACATATGTGAGTGTACCATGTCCAAAACGTTCGATGAACGAGGCGACTGTCGAGCTTTCCGAATGACACCGCGTATGGCCTTTCCGTATATAAATGCCGCACATGTATCAGAGTCACCTTCTTCAAAGTCCCCTTTGTCATTCTTTGCATATCAAGTGCGGGGCATGGCACCGGTACCGTCCACAACCATGTGGCGAATCGTGGCGGAAAGGCTTTGTTTGTTGACATGGGCCATACGCTCGTGCCACGTTTGCAGCGTAGTCACATTTGCAAGAAGGCGCGAACGGGGCCGTGCCTCGTCCAATACGTACAAATGACCGTCTCCGGTGGCCGTGGCGACTAGCTTGGAGTCTCGCATCACTTCGCACCCGTTATCATCGAAACACAGCTTCAACCCGATGCAAGCCATCTGGCCGTCAGACAATGGTGAGTCCTCGGAATCCGACACATGCAACACCTCGCTTACTTTACATGGCCGACGACGCCCTCGCACATCGAACTGTAGGTACACGTCACCAACACCAGCTGCAATGGCCTTCGCTTTTCTGCCCATCTCGACTACTGATGCGTCCACGGGCTCATATGTTGTAAACATAGACCGATCAAACGTGATGTGTGTTGTACAAGCAGAGTAAACAAGCTGCGACGATGACCGGGCAGGCATCCAACTATTCTCTGTTTTCGACATGAAACATGCAAAATCTACCTGCGCCAGCGTCTGGTTACAAATGTTTTGGCCTATTGCACTCACAAAAGCAGACAGCTTTTGTAGTTGGCCAGAGTGCTGCATGCGCGGACGAAAGCCGGCCGTAAGGGCAAGACGACGACCATTCACATCCTTGCCCCAACACTTTATGGCAGAGTGACCCGAATGACCACAAGTTGCCCACTGCAGTGGCGGCAGTATGAGACAAGGGGCAACTTCGATTGAGTAGTGCAGGAGCACGTGAACTGGTTGCGGACTCGCCTCCCATGTTCGCCGGCTGTTCTTTCTGCAGCAGTTGGCTCTTCACAAACTCTAACGTGAAAGGCTTGTGTTCGTTACCGAGCGCATCAGTGCCACAATCGAGCTCTCTAATCGAGCAGGCAAACTATTCAGAACGGCCATGGCCACCTCTTTGTGGTCAATGGCTACATCCATCGACTTGAGACGTGCTGCCAACTGCTTGACGCGGTTGATGTATATCAGCACCGTATCGCCAACTGCCATCGACACAGTATAGAACTCGCGCCGAGCGGCAAGATTGTTCAGCAGGTTGTGTCCCTCAAGTACGTTCATGATGGCCATCTACATGTCTTTGGCCGTGTGAGCATCGCGGACATGTTCCAGGTTCTCATCCGATAACGACAATCCTATCAGATGTTTGCCTTTGCTATCGCCCCTGACCCACATTTTACGCTCATCGGCGCCGCCTAAGTTAGATTCAGCATCATCAGTGATGAAGTAGTCAATGTTGTGAAGCAATAGCAGCAGCTGGATCTTCTGCTTCCACGCGTAGAAGTTGGAGTTGGTGAGCTTCTCGATCCTGGCTGACCTACTTCTTTGGTCGTCCATAGCGTGTTAACAACTACTAAGATGACTATGCAAGATGTTCTGTTTCGACATCCCAAGCCGTCTACCGGTAGTTGACAAAACGGCAAGCTCACCACAGTAAGACATGTCCTGCTTTTTTCTGACTTCAGCAGTTGTCACTAGGCAATTTCTCGTCCTTACCATTTACATTTGAGGGTTCGAACACTTCAAAACGTTTGAAATCAAAGTTTATTCGAATGTAAACAACCAACTGTTCTGTCTACGAACTACCTGCAAATCGGCGAACCCTTTCTGGTGTCCCTGCAGATGGTGGCAACACTCGAAAACGCGGTTGCAGAGAATGCAACGCGGAGTGCTTCGACGAACCTTCTAGACTGAACGCGATGCGACCGCGAGAGGAGGTGCTCGTAAAACTCTTTGACGCTGTTGCAACTCACCATGCATAGCCTACAGAATTGCTTTCTCCGCGCGCAAACCTTTCGTTTTTGTTTTCGCTTGCGGTTCGCAACTTCGTCGGCCAGAACCGCTAGTTTCTTTTCAGAAAGCCGTGGGATAGTGTGCTCGGCGGGTGTTGTTGGGAGTACACGAGTAATTCGTGATAGCCTGCCGGACGACGCAGACGGATGTGCCAGCCGAGTTGTTATATCGTTCGGTCCGAACACCTCAACTGTCGCTGACTGCGACATTGGAATACGCGGTGTGTGCGCTAAAGCCTCATACGCGGAAATCGTTCGAACTAATTCCAAGTCTGGCACAACCTCGCAGAATAGGCATTCAGAAACTTAGAGGTACACATTCAGTAACAGGTTCTGGAATTACTGTTCTGGGGAAGCACCGAAATGTGCGAAGAGAATTACTTAGTCGTATGGAAAATGGAAATATGAGTCACAATTTACTTGTCAACCAATCAACCAACGACAGCAACCAAGCAGTAACCAACAATCACCAAAAGACACCAACAACGACTGACAACCACGAACAACCAAAGACACACTTTCCAAGTCCCTAAACACGACCCCAACGTCCGTGACAACACAGTAAAAAACGACGACCAACGAGAACGACCGACAGCAAACGAAGACAATCGGTGGCGAACGATAGCCACCGACAACCGACAACAGCCACGATAGCAGACGACAACACAAGAAAGAAAACGACGACCGGCGGTAGAGAACGACAAGTAAATGACGGCAAACTACACTAAACGACACCGATCGACGAAGAGAGGGAACGAGAAACATAGAGAGGAGCGAAACTACGCGGAATAGCAGAAAAGAGTTACGCAGGATAACGAGGAGCAGGGCTCATAACGTATCGGTTGTAGGCGAGCAAGACGGATAGAAAAGGACAAAGAATATTGACGTTTGATAAGAGAAGGTCGGCTGTGTGTTGCCGATCTTTACTCTGACCTGCTCAGGAATGTCTCCATATGTGCAACTGTAGACTACTTCACGGACCTATGTACTAACTTCACCGACTCTTTGCAGTGACCCGTACAAATGACCAGTTACACGCTCAGATCAATGGTTCTGTCTCAATTACTTGTGTGCTTGTGTGTATACGCCCAAAATGCCAACATTTGTCACCGTTTCCAAGCTCAGTGTCGGCCGGGATACACTTTGACCAGCGACACACAATGTATTAAGACCGGATTCGCTTTGACCCACACGACAGAACAATCGGATTGGCGGTGTGATGGTGGATGCGCTTCGACTCACAGGACGGAAACAACCAGTGTCACGTAGTAAGAGTGTGTACACTTTGACTCACGAGACGAGACAATCGTTATCGCGTTGTAAGGATGTGTGCACTTTGACTCACGATACAAGACAGTTAGTGTGGCATAGTAAGGCTGGATGCAGTTTGTATCAGCTGAGGTCACCACAGCATTCTGTCAATACGACACACCTGTTGTGTAGTCCTAGTAATTTTGCAGAAAGATAACGTAGAAATACACCTGTATTTCGACTCTAACAACGAGCGCACGGGAGCTCGTGTCCTTCCAAGGAATGGCGAGTCGAAGACGACTGTAATAGCAGTCTCGCCAGGGGAGACTGCGCAAGCT
>JAUKWC010033601.1:0-17578 GCA_032356245.1 Endocladia muricata | reverse complement strand
TGTAGGGGGGGACGGACGTGGGCATGGGCACGAGCATGGGCATGGGCGTGGGCATGGGCATGGGCACGTGGGAGGGGGGGGGGAGCCATTTATATATGAGTGCTTAAAGTTGTGGAGGAGACGGCAAAGGGGCCATGACGAACTGTCATTGGAGGGGTTGGTTGAGGGATTCCGGGGGGAGCCAGGGTTGGAGGAGGTATTTGTGTTGCAGATGGCAACAGAGCAAACGTATTTTCGGGAAGTGGCGTACGGGTGCTTTGTGAAGAGGGGTGATTCGGGGTCATGAGGGGGATAGCGTGACAAAGCTGCTCGTACAAAGGCGTGGACGATTGGTGCCAATCGCCTTGCGATGATCCTCTCCGCAATATGGCCGAAGTATATTTCCAGCTTGTCGGTTCTAATACTGACATGTACCCTGTTGTCTCTCAAACGCAAAAACTTTATCTATTAGGACAAGAAACTTGCGATGACATGCTAGACATTGAGCATGTTTCAAAGACGAGACAGATTCAGTCACACTGACCTAGTTTGTTGGTACCTACGTCAATCACAGCCTACGTGACCGCACCTGCTGTAACGTTGCAGACATCGAACTCCCGCCTTCAATGGTATGTAAGGTGCCTTGCAGTCGTCATTCAAATTGTACCTGGCGACGAGGACAACAAGGCGAAAGCGGCATACATACAGCCTCCAAAAAGACAAAATTGTGCAGGGACTGTGATAAATTGACGCGACGACAAAAGCAATGCGACACGTCAGCTCGACATGAATTGACTCCAAACAGTTGCTGCTGGTAGAATTGAAGTGGACTTTGGGACTTACCATACATTCCTCCAAGACGACGACTTTCGACTCCGCGATAGTAGCCTGAACAATAGAGGTATCGCGAAGCGACAAAAATCAGTCCTGCTGCGGCTGAGACTTTCGGGAGAAGCACTCCAGAGATGAGTAATGACATGAAAAAGATCGGTGCGCCCTCCACTGAGTTTGCGTGCGCACGCTGATAGCGATTAAAGACTGAGTCCTCCTTGTTCTCATATGCAGCTGGAAGTTTCACCCCATACTTCTTACGGGCCTTTAAAACCTGCATGCCCATCCACACCATCAGAAACGAATACGCGAGAGCATCCAGGATCACGAAACCATACTCGCGAGGGATTGTAAGCTCCATAGTGACAATGACTAGAACAGAGTTGATGATCTTGTTTTCGCCTGCAGATGCGATCCAGGAACACTTCTATTCGTATGGACACAGACCGCGATATTTCTTCTGGGTTGAATGCATCGTCGTCAGTCCGTGGTCATCGCAGAGCTTATCTCTTCAGAACCTCAGCTCCGGAACTGAGGAACAACATCTCAGCGTCCAATAGGTTTGCAGCTAGGCGTTTCATAATTTGTTTGAATTTCCAAGACATTCCCGTCGAAGAAAACGGAGTGTACTGAATAATTCGTTTCCGTCGTCAGCATGCTCTCCCCTGCCTGGACTTCAGAAGCAGAGAAAAGGAAACGGGGAATGAACTCTGGTCCTGATTTTATTGTGTCGAGCTGGAAGGTTCGAAGAACATTTCTACTTTCTTAGAGCTCTCTAGAAGTTTACGTACTGCAAGAAAATATAAGTGGCCGTGCACTAACAGATGTCCTCTTGGGTACTGTAAAATAATTGCATTCTACCGATTCTACAGAATTCTTACGACAGAATTCACAAATCATTATGAGAAGAATATTCCTAGATTTGCTCCAACTGCCAAGGTTAAGATGTGTAATTCTCAGTAGAAGACGGGAGAATACTCGACATGGTCCACCGATTAGCCATTCCTCGTCTTACAAATTGCTTTGGATGATGGAGAAAGTGTAATTTTGAAGTTTGTTGCAGACTTCGTGAGAATCCTTTCTGACCGCTGCGACTGTTCGGATGCAGATAAATCAACCATAAGAACTTTTCCTCAGGTCGTCGATGATGATTTGCACTTATGTTTCGCATGGTTTAGTATATACAATTAGTAGAAACGAATCGAACAATGACTACATGAAATACCAATAACAAAACATATTCTCAATTCTAAGAAATCAGAAATAGCAACCTTGCCAAATTGGCTATGGAAATGGAGATAAAGGGCTAAAGCCTGAACGAATTCAGAATTCTCAGGCTGATGAGCTCGCCTAACATATACGTAGGAGAACAAGTTGGGGGGGGAAAGTCCCATTAAGAATCACACCTTTTTGAATAACTTTCTTCGCAGAACATTCTCAATTTGGTTGTGATTTGTCTCTTCACTCTGAGCAGTGTAAGCATTCGCATATTCAAAAACAAGACGAAAAGGAAGTTGTATCTTCCAATGTTTTGCGACAAGCGAATGGTGGTTGACATTTGGCTGTAGTAAAAGAGTGCATATTTTCGTGGTTCGAAAGACGGGTGTCAATACTAGCCGCATTGCTCCGACATTGCTATCAAACCGGGAATTTCGCAGCCTCAGCAATGAGGTCTATCAGGCTGCGCTTGCTGTCCGCGTACCGCATTATGTGCCACACCTGTCCGTTAACAAGTCAGATGATACGGGCTGCTGCTGCACTGGTTTGCGATGCGCGACAGGGACGTCGTTGGCCGCACACATTCGTGCTGGTCATGCCACCGTTCCGGCAGTGCCAGAGGTGCTCTGTGACCAGTCAAGCCGCAGCACTGGAAAGTCGGTACGCAAGTTTACTGACGCCGCATCGCGGCTGGTGGCGGACCTCAAGCGTCGCGACAACGCGTGGAAGGCCGCACGTGAGTGCCTTAAGAGCATACAGGCTCGTGGCCGGTTCTGCAGTAGGAACAGCAGGCGCGACCATAGTTCACGCGACGATAGAAACGACGACGACCACGTCCCACCCGTAGCTGCAAGTCGAGATGCCGACGCCAGGGGGCACCGTGACCCTTACACCAACGACGAGCGTGGGCAGTATCGCCCCGGAGACAATCCGTCCGAGAGCCTGCAGCAGGAAAACAAACGCCGCGGTGGTTCTTGTGGTTATCCTATGCATTTTTTTAGCTCATGCAGGAGCGTAGACGACTAGACGCTCTCCCCTTACACTGTTTTGACGGCAGGTAGCGACCCTCACCCAGAAAAGCTCTGCAGCCCATTTCCGGTATGGTCGCCGATCGACGAGAGCGTTTGCGACAAAAAAACTCCTGCTCCCTACCCATAACGGGAGGCCCCTCCGACGGAAGTAGACGGAGGCTGGGATTGACAAGCACTGCTTCGCTAGTGTCTATCGGACTAGACGGCTCATATGAGACGGGGATGAGGCGAAATAAGATTTAAAATTAACACGAACCGATTGCTTTGGTTTCTGTATAAAACCGAAACCTCTTGATCTCCACTGTTGGAATAGGGTTGAAGTTCCAGAAATTTCTCGAAACTAATCTGTGTTGTGCCGCTTTTAAGCTACTGCGAGCCCAGTCTTACAAATCAAAACTAAAAAATATAGGAACGAAGCATACACGTGTGCCAAGTTTGCGTTATCATAACACTGATATTTCTCTTGTGTAGATTTACGAGTATGTTTTGTAATTTTTTCTGGTTTCATTTGTGACTTTCGGCTGGTACGATAGACACTAGCTAGCCGTGTTTGACGAGGTTCGTAACACCCGGGTCGGCAGAAAATGAATCTCGTGACTCACCTACCGCGCCTAATCCTTTGACCAAATGCATGCTGCGTTCGGCGCCGTGAGCCGCAACTGCTTGCGGCCATCTCAACCGACCTCGTCGGTCTGAGCACGCGAGCGTTGCCCGTGCGTTGCAAGCCAGTCGGCGGTAGTAGTGGCATGCAATGCCTCTCTCTTCCCCACCCACCCACTACCTTCTGTGTACTTTCCAGCAGCCACTCTCTTCTGTGGGTACTACTGTAGGGGGCCTTTTCTACTTTACTAGCGGTCCTACGCATGTGAGATGGTTCCTTACCTGCTCAAGCCTCCTGACATTAAAACTACAGACTTCTTTTCGTTGTAGTGAAGATCGAATGGGAGGCTTCCGAATAGTTTCTAGAAATCTCCTGTTCGGATTCAGAATACTCATTACACGTCATCCTGAAGAATTGCTTCTGCGCCAGAGCAAGACTTCCGTACTGTTCTTGAACTTTCAGACAACGTTTGCGAGGACGCCACGGTGCTCCTTTGTTGTTCTGATACAGTTGCAGCATTTGGTCTGCCCATCACTTCGGATTCAAAGAACTTCCTTTATCTTTTCCAAGCTTTTCGCAAAAACACGCCGGCTACAGCAGGCTCGTGGACAAGAGCATATATAAAAACCCAAACTAAACTAAATTCAATCCTCCTATCCAAAAGGTTACGTATAACAGTTATTTTATTCTCACAATATCCAGGGATTTAATGTCTGCACAACTGGCAATGACCGTCACTCCTTCCGTCTCTACTCGTACCGTCGCACCCCTGCCTCGGCATCAGTAAGGTCTGCTCATCTGCACACTTTCACATTTCCATGGCATCGGCCACTATACGACATTTCCTGGCAAGAAGTCTTCAGCACAGTCACCAAAAGATATGTACACCAAAGCTGTGTCCCCCTGTGCTCATCATGATCCAAACTTCTAGCGGCTGTTCAACAACCAGTTCAATTTGACAAATCCAACCTGAGTCTGGACTTATCGACAGGGCGGCATACATGTCTTGACCTGGATGTCCGATGCATGCCCATTCCGTCACAAAATGTGTATATTTAACCAAGAACGAGGTAAACACAGCCTTGATACAGTGTGTTCTCTGCGCCCTCACGCGCGACGAGCAACGCTCTTAATCGTTTGATAGAATTCTATTGAAAACCTTTCCCCTCATGTGTATTAAGAAGCGGCAACTCATGGAAATAGTATCCTTTTGACCCTGTCCATACCCTCGTCTCCACAGAGCGTCTCTACAACGCGGCAAGGATTGTAAGTTTTGCTCGTTATAAGGCACTTCGCTGCATCTTCCTTCGCTGGGGGGGGGGGGGGGGGGGGGGGGGGGGGGGGGGGGGGGGGGGGGGGGGGGGGGGCGCCCCCCCCCCCCCCCCCGGCGACACTCGCGAAATCATTCGCTCCTTTCTATCGAAATCAGAGGCAGCGCGGGCAATTGCACCTTGATAAGGATATTTTCGCAGACTTTCCGAGCCGGTAGTGTAGGATGTCGCTTTCTGGAAGGGTAGTGGTGCAGGACGGCCTCCTTACATATTTCATACCCCCTCAATTTCTTGACCTATGACCTCCTCCTGCGTCACCTCCAGTAGCTCTACAGGGCGCAGCATGAGTAATGGCGCCACATCCACTCACAGCTCCTCATGTCCTTCAGACGTAAGTGAGTGCAATCAAGCACAAAATCTCGCAGTGTAGAGAAGCAAAGCTGACCATGGCAGCGAGACTGGCGTCTTCTAAGCTGAAATATCTGACAAATCGGATAGGGTTCAGACTCAAGCGGCTAGCTGGCCGCTCGCGGCTTGAAAGGCGAGCAGGTGAGCTCTTTAATGAGTCCATGGGAGAAAATGGGGAGGCTGGGGGGATATGAGCTTAGCAAGTATAAAAGGGAGAGGAGTCTTTGGTCCGATGGCATGACATCATCGTGATAAAGTCAAATGCGTAGGTCAGGCAAGTTAATGAATAACATTGATGGTGTAGGTATGGAGCGAGAGAGGGAGTCATCAGGGATGTGCATGTTCGTTAAGCCAGAGGGCCCGGCAAAGAGTTCTGATGGAAAAGACGGACATAGATTATTGGTCATAGGAACACCTGAAGTTTGGAATGCATCAACATTGCACAGTTTTCTGCACTGAGCCAGTCCATGTTGTCCTCATCGATACAGGAGGAAAACTGTTTCCCTACTAAGTGGTCATGGTTCGTCGACTCTCGTTTAAGACAGGACAGCAGCGGGACAGGATTTCAACGCTAGCGTGTAGAAAACTCATCAAGATCTGTTCCACGACAGTCCTGAATCTCGTAGCGGGATCCTCGTCAACTAAACTTTCAATTTCCTTCAAGTTGGTCTCGGTATTCTGGCAGCCGTCCAGCTAACTTCTTTGCTTTACCGTCCGCATTTTATCGATTTTTTCCCCACTTTGTAGTCGCTGCCTCCACTTGCATTCTGCGCTTTTGAGCATCATTTATCCTGCGCTATTGACATGCTGCTGCTCCCACCTCGGCTTGTGCGAAACACGTTTCGAATGTCTCCCTCGCAGTCTTTGCTAGTCAAATCGATAACTAGACTACCTTGCCTGGTGTTTGCGGTGGATTTGTCACCATGTTTACAGTCCACTTCATATCTAAGGACAAGGAGCACTGCATAATTACATCTCCCTGTGTACACGATTTCTGAATCGTAGTATAAGTCTGAACGACTACTATACACATCCCCCGTCACTATCACAAGATCTGCCTCTAGGTCTACAATCGCATCCGCGCCAACTCCGGTCAGAGTAATTGTTCGATTTTGTAAAAATATCTGTAACCTGTCGCTTGCTTTTGTTGATTCGGCTATCACTTGAGGTTTGTTTCCCTCCCCTAGTCTAGTTTTATCAAACAAGGAGATATTGTTGCAGAGATTTGGGGAGGAATGTACACGCCCACACCAACTTCTGGAATACGCACGTGCCTTTAGAGAATTAGCCCTTCAAGAATCGACTCTGAATTTCGTATTACTAAATACATTCACTCGGTCGCTTCCAATCCTGGCTTAGCGACAAGGTACTCTATGATTATTGTATGTTGTCTATCAAACGTGCGTGGGCGACAGAACAAAATTCCCGACAAAAGCTTATAAACAATAGCCATGACCGCTGTCCGTATCCAAATAGAATTTAAGAGTACAGGCGGTGAGATGAAGCTGGACAGGACGTTCTTCTTCCAATGTAGAATCAACGCGGTCCTCACTCGATGTGGCACAAGTTGGAGAAGCAAAATAAACAGGAGAGGTAAAAGAAGCGGGGGAGCAAGATAAGCGGTAAAGCTGGAAGCTCTGTCCGAGTTCGAATGTGCATACGCAGGGCAGCGGGTCACAATCCCAAAACGAAGGTTTATGCTACGACCTTGATCACAATGTTGTTATGTCTGGGATGGGCCAAAATGTTCTGGAAGGAGCGTGCAAAATCGTCTTCTGCTTGTGCATATCCCTCGGTGCACTCGAGACTGCCAGGATTCGTGTGCGACCGAGCGTAGAAGGCATCTTGACTCTGGCAGTAAGTGTGAGCGACACTTTAGGAGAAATTGGGTGGGCCGGATGTGAATAGCGGTGCAGGAACATAGAGTGACCTTTCTGGGCGTCGCCAGTAATTAACCAAAATCATGAGCAGCTATTTCGTGTACTTTTTAAGATCATTTGATTTACGAATTTGATCTGTTCGACATTTTAGCGCGCCGGGTAGCACTGGGAAATTGCCTCTTTCTAGTTGAAGCGGCTACTCCGACGCACATCTGAAACTCTTTACCTTTGGTACCATTCGTCTCTTGTACGTCCTGAACTACTTCTGGGTAGCTTTGTGCGCAAATTTTCGTGGTAAGACCCATCGGCATTGTTTAGAACGATTGGTGTCAGTTGAGACATCTTAACACATTGCGTAGTTACAATCATCAGTTCAAGCTTGTTTTCTATATTCTTAACAGCAGGGAGGTTACTTGGTCGTCCGGCCGTGCTGTCGTCAACACGGTGATTGACAAGAACGCTATGGAATGGGAGGGGCCAATGACGACGCGTGGGCCAGTGCCGTCACCTAGGAAAGGACACACGGTGACGAGGTTGCTTGACTCTTCTCTTGTGTTGGTTTTTGGTGGTGAGAGTGAAAGTAGCGGAAAGACCAACGATATGTATTCGCTTCACGTCGATCGAGGCGAGTGGAGGCAAATCAAGTACGCCGACGGGCCTGTTCCTGCTCCTCGTTTGCTGCACTCAGCCACTGCGATATCGTCGACTGCAATGGTTGTCATGTATGGGGATGGGGATAGTGGTGCAGGTCCACGCGATGATGAGGCTATGCCAGGAACTTCCTTGTTGGATGTGTGGCTGTTTGACATTCGCAATTGTGCGTGGAAGGAGATCAGGAGCAAGGGTGATTCGCCCCCTCGCGCACGAAGTTGTCATTCTGCTGTCTTTGGAAATGGGTTTGGTCAAGTGCCAGCCATCTATCTGTACGGCGGCTTTGGCGTCGGCGTTTCTGATGCTGGGCCTGTTTACAGATTACGTATCGGAGACTGGACTTGGGAGTGTCTGTCTGTGGTTGTGACAGACTCAAACAACAAACAAACAGTAGAGGCAAAACCGTCCCGGAGGGTGAAGGGGAAGGACGGAGGTAACGCGGCACCGGAGGAAGTTCCGTGCGAACGTGAGTCACATGGAGCCATCTGGCTACCTGCCCTGAATGGTATGCTGGTTGTTGGCGGAGATGGTGGCTACATTCTTGATGACTGCTGGTTGTTCGTTCCGTCTTCCAGGCGTACTGCAGCGTGGCGGTGGCGCAAATTACGCTTCCGAATGGCGAGAGGGCTCATAAAAAACAAGTTGCCTGCGTGTGCGGGCATCTCAATGGTAGCTTTACCTACGGAAAAGCCACAAGTGCTGTTATGGGGCGGCATTCTAGGGCCAGAGGGTCAAAACCCGATGGATGCGAACTGCGCCTACTTGATCGATCTCGATGCAAAACAGACGACGCAACTACGCACGAGGGGGGAGTTGGCACCAGCGAGCCGCCTTCTGCATGGTCTTGTTCGAGCGAATGACAAGTTGTACCTCTTTGGTGGTTGCGACACCACAGGTCGAGTCATTCCTGGTCTCCACTCAGCGCGTTTACTTCCAGAGTTGAAATCTGTCGGCTTGCAGGCAACTGATTTTGGACCTGTTGCAGCTGAGCTTGCTGCCGGGGAGCCTGGCCGGCTAGCATCAGCATCAGCGAGAAGCAGGGTATGTAAAGAAGCCGAGAAGGACGCTATGAAATGGGAACGAAGTATCCCATTGATGGGCCCCTCAACAATCCCCAAAGGCACTCCTTTATCAGGGCGTATTATCGAGAAAGCAGACTTTGGCTACTTCGTGTCTGTGGTCATAAACGGAAAGCTATACAAGGGCGTGCTTGTTGCTAACCCCCTGAAGGATTCTCAGGCAACTTCAAAAGGAAACCTAACAGGGACGAATCCAGAAAACTCGGGCAATGGAGATGGGAACTTACGCGAATCTCCCGAGCCAAAGCGGATAAGGCTGGATCCAGCTGCTGAAAATCTTCCAGATTCCCCTCAAAAACCCAAGAGTCTAGCGAAAGGAGTAATCATAGATTTAGAATAGTTGCACTGGATAGACGAACGTCCATGGCTGACTCATTCCGAATTTCCGGGCAGCACGTACCAGCTGACGGGGTACTTCTGGCGACGAGGTTGGGCGGGTCTTAGATACTTTCAACCTTTCTTGCGGGATGGGGGCGACGAAGACTTGCTAACACGACAATGCAACTTGTAAAGAAAGACACTAACAAATAAATTCAAACCTCGTTGCGAATGTACAGTTTTTATCTTCTCCCTGGGTTTGAGCTTCTTTGCCTCGCTGCACCGTATTCTCATCCAGCGCGAAAGGCGTTGGTAAGGCAAGGACAACGAATAACAATTACGCCGCTACTTCTACCATCCCGGAATAGATTGAGTGGTGTTTAAAATGCTTTTCGAGTCCTCAACTGGTCTACAGAAAACTCGCCTGGACCAGTCAGTATAAGCATTAGCAAACCACCCATGATTGACAGCGTTTGGAAAAACCTGGATCAACGACAGTACACAGTGCAATTGCCATTGAGAGAACGAAGGGAGAACGACGTATGCCACGTAGATCGTGCAAAAAAATGCAAAAAGTATAACGTTAGCAAATGCCATCTAGGTCTTACAATGGATGCGCAACAGCGTGAAGATCTGAATACGGCTGCACACGCCACATGACTGAACCAGTGAACAGTCATATGCGGCTAAAGTAGTCATATATGGGAAAAGCATCTATATGTATAGCATGAGTCCACTGACTCACGGCAACCCCAGGTGAGACTGCTCAGCATTTCAAGGAGAGAAGGAGAAGAGGAGAAGAACAACTTACTCGTATTGCATGATTTGCGCCACATAGGATCCGGACACAGACCAAAAGGCAGAGTTGAGCACGTTGTGTAGAAAATATAGCGCAAGCAAGATACCGCCGCTGATTTCTAACTGGTATCCGACCAATACAGCGATGATCACAGGCAACGTGAAAATGGTGCCGACCAACCCAAGAGTCGACAAAAACTCCAACGCCAAAAGCACCAGAAGAATACGCGACGCCAATTGCAGATACGACGCAGTAGTCGCCTTATCGTTTTCACCATCTAGCAATCCCATTGGCAATGCACTACGCCCCTGCGCCATGCGCGTCTGGCAAGTGATCAGCAGCAGACTCCCAGACAAGCACAAATTGCGCACAAAGAAGCCGACATTGCCAGAGCCTATTGGAGAGTGGCGTCCATACAGAATCTGCTGGTAGACAACGCAAGCAATGAGAGCGTACGCTGCATAGTTTTCGTAAGCCCCGCGGGCAAGCTTCTTGCGAGCAAGAATGACCGAAACTGCAGCAAATGAGATGATGATATTGGAGATGAGCATAAGAACGGCGATGAAGCGCGGAATAAAGTACTCGTGCTTGAGAAAATCCACTTGATGGCGCATTTCAAAGAGAATGCGCACCCCGTCTTCCAAAAACGTGGATACCAACAGAACACGACAGAGCAGAGGGAGGTGAGGGGAAATTGCGCGGCGAGTGCGACGGGCGGCGACGACAGCATTGCGTGCAGCTGGCGGTAGCTGTGAGGTATTGAAGGGGGAGGGTTTGGTGGACATGTTGACTGTGGCAAAGGGGAGCGCTCGAGCGCTACAGCAGAGGGAGACGGAGAACTAGGGGCCGGAAGATTACGAAGCGTAGGCCGCTCGCGTGGAGAGACGCGAATACGGCTGGAGGGCAGAAGGTGCGGGGAATGGTATGTGTGTGTGTATGGGAAGGAATGGAGTGGAGTGGAGTGGACTGAGAGGGTGAGCAAACTTGCATTTACCACCACGGCGGAAGGGGAAAGGGGTCAAGCTGCGCTAACATTAGTTGAAGTGCTGCTTTTGAGCGAAGAGCAGGAGCCGGATCTGATGCGGATTGGCGGCGGGGGTGCGCGTTTTTTTGGAATGCTGCGGTAAACAGGTGACAGACGTGGTTGTTAATATTAATGTGATAGACGTCCGGTTGTCTGCTGCAAAAACAATGAAAAAGAAGGAATGGATTCTTTTGCAGAAACCTGAAACCATCTTCAAAGACCAACGCTATTGGTTCAACCGATATTGAGCCCCAAACTGGTCGGGTATTGCTCAGTCAACTCTTCAAATCCTCCATTTCAGATGGAGGGTGGTCCGAAACGTTACTATGTTGGGCCCGGTCTGCCAAAAAGGGTCACTTTCCGCTGTGTACTGCGTTCCGCTGTATGACGAGTGTATGCACCAGGACCCTATCCGCCGGAGACGTTGCCTTATCAGATCGATAAGCAGTAGTGTTCATTCAGTTGAGATGGGGAAATTTTCAAGGCAAGCCTGGACTAAAGTAGACTTTCTGAGCTCTCATTCCGAGGCTGCAAAACGTACGATGCCATATATCAGTATTTTTTGGCACCAACAGAACAGATTGTGTGTAGCAGTTTTTTTTGGGTTGCCGACCCGCCCCACTGAAGGTCTTGTGAAAACTTCATGATTCGACTTGGGTTAACGACTCCCTTTCAAAATCTATTGTGTAGTATTCTGAAACTATTTCAATCAAAAAAGCGGACCACAATTGATTGTGTTGTCGCAAACCCGGAGAAAAAAGGAATTTTTCTCTAGACAGTTACTATAAATACAATCTTCGGACCATTTTTTTCTAAGATAAGAAGTGCGCATGCGCTCGTGGCCCAATGGATACGGCGCCTCTCTCCGGAAATCGAAGAAAGGAGGAGATTCCGGGTTCGAGTCCCGGCGGGCGTAGGAATGGCACAACTTTTTTTGTGAATCCTAAATAGGAGAATGGACTCGTCGCTGTCGATCCGGTTTTGGAGCACGTCCAGGACCCTCATTAAAAGTTTTGAAATATACATAATTGGTATGGAGAGCAAGTCAAATACAAAGTAGAGTCGAATTGTCGACGACGTGCGGCGTTTATCAACTGCCATTGATACTTCGGATCGGTCGCGGGATCGTACATGCGAGCATCTAGCTTGCGATTTGCTTCTAATAGCTACCTTTGCCTGATACTCATGCCCATGTTGCCTTCGTTTGCGTTCCAACGAAACATCGGCAGACCCCTTCGACATGAGATAGTGACGATGTCCTTCGATCTCCGAACATGATTTAAGCAGGGAGCCAGTCGGCTAAGACTTTCTACCATTCTTTCTACTTTCCATTTGTTCTCTTTTCGTATTGTATATGTGGAGGGAGAGCTTTCTCTTTTCAGGGCCCCTGCCGTTCCGAGCTGGTGCGGTAGGGCGAGACTTATTGTCAGGTGCCTTGAATTGACGGGCTGCCTTTTGATGCCGTGCTTTGGTGGCATATGCACAACCCGCATGTGGCGCGCTCGTGTAGTGTAGATGTAGAGTATTGCGCGTTTGGATCGACAGAGGGAGTGATGAAACTTCTCAGCTCACTCTGGAGCCAGAGTCCACATTGGACTGCTGCGCTGGAGAAAGAAATGACAAAGCAGCCTCGAGCTGCCTCTGACCCGTGTCGATCCAAACGTGAATGCTTCTACTTTGCTCAGCGACCATCTAAACCATAGATTTCGGGCAATGTGAGCGATACATGTCGAGTGTGAACGTGGGATGTTGTCTGATCAGAGTTGGCTCTTCGGAAGGTGGGATGCCGTTGGTTTTGCGAAACACGCGCTTAAACACAGTTTTAAGGACCAAAATAAGTACTCGAAGCGTAATTGCTCGCTGAGCGGATGCTTCCTTTTGCGCTATCCCTCTAAATAGACTACTGTAGCTTCACTGAAACGCGTTGCGCCCTGGATCCCGTGCCAAGATCGGACTTGGGTACGGTTAGAACTGGGGATTGAACGAAGGCAGCTGCAGCACTGCTGGATATTGAAATTCTATCCACTGCACATCGTTCCTTCGTCGTTCACTCGGCAGGATTGGGGAAATGATCCGGCAGACTTTGGCGGGTGAGGGGGATAAATATGCCGATAAAGAAATCCTGGATTAGTCACAGTCGTAAAGAGTTAGCATTATTCATTGCAAGATAACATGATGCGACGACATGACAGCAAAAGTATTTGCACGACGATGTATACCACTAGACAGTCATGTGTGTCTGAATGTCCGCGACACACATCGCCTGCGATCCTTCTTGCCTGTCAGAAAGAGAGAGGATTATACTTTCATTCGTGTGGACAGCTTCATGGCGAAACGTGGTCCGATCAACCCGCCGCTAACACCTTCGGATTAGGGCGTAGACAGTGGGGACGCGAGGAGGCCCAATTCATAAATATTCAGCATTTTAACAATTCGACTCATTGCGTGGAATGCTAGAGTGCTCCGCATCCAGCCCGGTTGCTAGGTACTTCATCCGACGATACTCTGGAGAATCCATTTGTGTTCTATTCCATATCTACACGGCATTTGAACGACATTTTTCCTTCATCCGAGGGAACAAAAGTTTTGTGTTTACGGAAAATTGAGACTTTGCTGTTTCTATCCTGCAATACAAAAACAAGCTCAATGATGTTTGTGGAGGCATTGGAGAATGTGCCAGACTCGTCCATGTCGAGGTAAATTATCATGACTAGCGCCACACACGCGCCGCGACCCGCATTTTTTTGAGCTATTCATTCAATTGACGGTGGTTCTCTATGTTTGTTCTTCTTTTTTGTCTGGTGGTATCATCTTGTTTGCCCATTGCAGCGGAACTTTTTTAGCGATTGCCGCAGCTGGTCTTCTGCTGCTTGTCGCTTTCCGAGGAGTTCTGTACGCGTTTCCAAAACGCGCCACACTCCCAAGTGCTCACGAGTCCGCTCAAATATATGTGCCGACGATGAGCGGTGTCGTCACCAAGTCGGAGTTGAAGGATGGCACCGGTGCAGATGGCAAAGCACTGTTGATTGCCGTCAAGGACCCGTTTAGTGAGAGTGTTTCTGTGTTTGATGTAAGCGCTGGAAGAGACTTTTACGGCCCCGGAGGCCCGTATCATGTATTTGCGGGGAAACATGCAACATATGGGTTGGCAAAGAGCTCGACAGATCCCGAAAAAGTCAGTGGCGATTTGTCTGAACTTTCGGCGCATGAGAAAGATACGCACATGCAGTGGTATGCAAAGTATGCGTCAAAGTATCCTATTGTTGGAGTTCTGGTCTCAGATGGCGCAAAGGTAACGGACGATACGGAATCGGCTATAACGTCTGACACGAAGAAGGATGCCTGAGCCCGTACTTCTACAGCGCATTTCGTGATACAGAAGGAGGGGCAACTCACTCAGAGAAGCTGCGACATTGTAAAACGACAAAGAGCTAAATGGGCACTTTCGGGAAACCCTGAGCAAAGTTCGTTGACCTTCTCGTGTATTTTTGTTTAAATAGTTAGTGTTAGCCATCACGCAATACTCAGTATCAACTACCTCGTGGTTAAAACGCTCCAATCAATCACTCGTCTTCATTGAACACTTTCTCCAGTGCATAGATAATGCGCAGCATTACAATGGATTCTGGCAACTTGCGAGGGAACTGTGCCTTTCGGATCATTTCTTTGCAGCACCATGGGCTACTCGTCTCTGAAACTCTAACAGAAATTCTCGGTAGTTGACAGCCGAGGCAGTACGGTCTTCTGTCATCAACGCCTCAACTCGAGGCTGCATGCGCTGGTCTCCGGACGGGACCACATATAGAGGCAGGGCTGGGTTTCTTGATCTGAGGATCGAATTGACGACTGAATGCACCTGCCCCACACCACCTTTTGCGGCCCCACCTCTCCGCATTAGTTCCACTGCCAGAAAGCGAGGGTCAACCGGCCCATTCACCGAGTTGCCGAGAAGCTCTATCGTAAATCTCTGTAGCACAGCTGCGCCCAACCACAGAACAAGACTCCTTCCATCATCAATGAGCACGCCAACATCCGGCTTCAGCGAAGCAACGGTCGCAGCAACACCATCGGGATGTTTCAGCGGCTTTTCATTTGGTTGCGGGCCTGGATAGACTGGAATCATGTTTGGATACAGAAGAGCACAAGTGTCTGCCACATTCATGACATCTACTGCATGGACAAGCGCAGACTTGTCATCGAATCGGTACAAAAATGCACCGCAAGCGTCCCTGCTCAAAATCGGAGACTTTGCAAGACCGTGCATGTAAAGAGGCATAAGGGTCATCGAGTCTGGGAGCAACAGCTGATTATTTCCGGAAACGGCCGGGTACTGGCTTCGACACACCTCCCTGTACTTTGACATAGCCGTCACCACCTTTTCTAGCAAACTCTTCTTGAGCTCGTCCAAGGAACGATCCTTCATGGCTTCTGCCGCCTGTCGCACGAAAATATTAGCCGTCGCTGACGCATCCACACGCATAAACATGTCGGCCAGGGAGTTGGTGACGGGCACCGCAATCGTGTGCACGCGAATTCTACGTTCGCCGCTTGTCGTTGTATACAAGAGCGCAACCTGCAGACAAAACGGTCCGTCATTCAAGCTACTCTCATCAAAGCTGAATTGCACAGCATACGCCTTGTCAGAGTCGACGTTTGGCATCCCCAGCAAATCCGTCGAACGCACAAAGAAGCGCCCGCTGAAATGCGAGCACCGGACACTTTTCGTAGCCCTGATCCGCATTACTGCTTCCAAACCTGTCTCGCGTGCAAGCACTCGATTGATGGCAAGCTGCAGGCGAGGGGCATCCTTTGGTGCTTCAAAGTGCGGTGCATAAAACAGTTCTCCACCGGTGAATTTCACCAACTGCGCCATTGTAGCCACATCCAGGTAGAGCCCCGGCGGAGGCGGGCACACAAACAGATCGCAGCTGATCTGGCTCTTCGACATTAACACGGCCATCTGACGGTACGTTGATGAATCCGGCTTCAAAATAGCGCGTTCCCTATCCGTCCCGAGGATGGAGTTGTCGCCACGCTCCCGAAGCGTACCGGGCCCAATCGTCGGTCTCGACGCCGCCAACACAACCAGCTTTCCTCCCGTATACTCCATGGCCTTGTGCGCCCCCTTTAGTGCCGCCCCCAAGCACGACGCAGCCGAGATTTCACTCGGCTGAGCACACGATTCCGCAATCAGATCGAGCGCCCTTTCGAAGCATGGGCGACAGTCGCTGAGCTGCACGAGAACACTATTAGGCGTCGGCAGGAAAATGTCCTTGATATCCGACACCACCGAGATGGACGGCTCCGCCTCCTCGCCTGGTTTCAGCGTGTAAAAATGTACCGCTGAGTCAAAGGTGATCACGCCCACGCGCGTCCGCCCCTCATTCGGCATTGAGTCGATCGACCTCTTGATCCCCGCCACTGCCGCCTGCAAAGCCCCCGACTTGGCGGCCGCGGGTGTCACCTCGAGCAGAAACAGGTAGACCGGCGGCATCGGCGGGCGCACCATATACTCTGCCGGCGCCACAAACTCCACTGATCCGCGGTGCAACTCTGGCCGCTCCGCCGCATCCCTTCTCTTCCCGTTTTGATCCAGCGGCGAAAAGTAGTCGCTCGGACAATCGTTACTGTACCTGCACATGCTACACACCCACCGCCTCCCGCCGTCCCGAAACGAGCACGAAAAGTTGACGTAACTGCGGCACCTCTTACACCGCACAATCCCCGACGCCCCAAAGTTGACAACAGGCACCTCGGGTTCGCCCTGCGCGCTGCGCGCCAGCGGCTGCACGATCGCACCAAGCGGCATCGCATACTTTTTAGACAGCGCTACCGTCATCGGAAACGCCCCTGTACACAACCTCACCACCCGACTACTCACCGGCACAAACACCTCTGCCGGACATGCCGCTGGTTCCGAAATCACACCACCACTCCATCCCGTTCCCTCAACCACAGCACCCATCTTTGCTGCCGGTGGCGGATCCCCAGCCGCCACCCGCACCGCCACTGCCGCCCCTCTCAAATCCGGTCGGGGCAGCGATCGCGCATCCCCTACCACGGCCGCGGTCATTCCCGGCGGCGGTCCCATTCCCATTCCCATTCCCCCCCCACCGACGCCTTGCATCGCCAATCTCCTCCCCACATAACTCCCTCCATTCCCGCCCATTCCCATGGCCGCCATACCATTTGCCACGCCCGCCACCTCCTGCGCAATAGGCCTCTGCCCCGGCCGCATTGGAGTCATCGGGCGCAACGACCGCGACGCCATCCCTGCTGCCGTCTTCTCATATCCACCACCACCACCGCTGCCACCCGGAAGCGGAGGTGCATTGTATGCATCGCCCGGGCGCATCGGGGCCAGACCGGGCGGTGCGGCGGCGGTGGCGGCAGCGGCGGCAGTGGCGGCGAGTGGATGCGAGACGTGCTGCACGTGCTGCACGTGCTGCGCGGGAGGGACTGGGTGCGGGGGCGGGGCAGGCGGCATA
>JAUKWC010033590.1:0-17598 GCA_032356245.1 Endocladia muricata | reverse complement strand
ACTCCCCTAACCCCTCATCCCCGAACACCTGACGCTCGGGATAATGTGCCGTAAGTCGGCTTGCCAGATCACTAAAAGGAGTAGTTACGGCTGCGCACGGCGACAGACCCGCACCCCATGCTCTGGTTTTTTCCCATCCACATACACATTGATCACCAGGCGCACCCGGAGCTCTCTTTAAAGAACGTCATGGCCATGCATCGGCTCCACTTCTTGATGGGGAGCTATGTCTACTTTACCGATCTCGAGGGCGTCGATGTGGATCTGGGCATCTGGAAGCCCAGTGGGCTTCAGACACACCTTCAGAAGAACGTAATAGGCGAGAGTGAGGATTATGGCAGAAGATATACCTACTCTGAGAAGCGAAAAAGTGAGCTTCAGCACCTCGACAATACGTGGCTCGGGAATTTCGCTGCCTGCTGCGGCTTTCAGCGCGGAAGCCTCGAGCCCCTGACGGTGCCGCCCAAGTCGACGCTTTCCCCCGTCGAAAAGTTGGTTTCGTTCATTGCGAGCACATTCAAAGAGGACAATGCAATGTGACGGGGGCCGAATGAGACCTGGTGGAATCCGATTATGAACAAGTGGGAAGACGACGGGAACGCAGTAAACTGGGAGCTGGGAAACGCCCACTACCACAGTGTACGGAGCCTGGTGATGGAAGTTTGCGAATCGAGGAGGGATTGGGTATGGGCTTCCCGAAGGCGAGCGCAACTGGACGCATGGGCGGGTCAGCTTGCGGCCTACGTCGGTCTGACAAAGATGTGTGGGAGGAGGCTGTTCATATGTAAGACGGGGGCTCGATTTTGGGTTGCTGGGAAGGACTGGCCGCCGCAAGCGCCGCACAATGACTTTGACAAGTCATTGAGAGCGGGGACGCAGGGATTTTTGCAATCGTGAGCGGGGCAGCGGGCTTCAGGTTGTGGGCGTATGACTATTCACACACGTTTGCGTACGGGGAGGAGAGCGAGCAGGTGGCAACAGCGGCGTTATTCAAGATGAAAGAGATCATTGTGACGCCCAACTCTGTGTTTTTCTGACATAGGCATCTCACGAACGCCGGGGCTGAATATGAGGACCACATGGCGGATGAGGTGACGATACGGTATCATGTGTACTTTATGCCGGAAGGGAAAGGCGTGCCGGACCAGGTGCTCTACGCACTGAGAGGGCTACCCCTGTTCCCGGTCAGTGTGATGGCCCGTGTTAGTCGTAGGAATAATGACAGAGGTGAGGAGTCGGACAGTGAGGACGACGCGGACGTGTTTGTGTTTGCAGACTTGGACGGGGACGGTAGTAGTAGCGCAGGGAGATTAGTCTTAGAGGTGATGGTTTGGACTCAGATGACCGCCAAGATGTGGGTCCCGTTTCGACAAGTAGTGAGCAATACTAGGTCTCAACACGAAGAAGTCGCTGAATAGGGCCAAATAAAACAAACTTGAATACTACATGGCAGTTTGCGATCCAGTTCCAGGTGAGCATGTCACACCATAGCAGCTGAGAAAGACTTCGGCTCAGCCGCAAGAAAGGTCGGCCAGAAAAGCCGCCAATTTTGGGGCCGCTATAGCAGAAAAAAGAGGTTTGAGAAGTAATGGACATTTAGAATAGCGGGGTGTCACTAGTGACAGGGGCTGAGATCTACACATGTGAAAACACATGAGCAGATGGATGTGCGAAATTTGATCTGAAAAACAACATCTATCTGCCATTCTATTTTCACATGTGCGGACCTCAGTCCCTGTCACGAGTGCCACCTCACCGATCTTAACAATTACATACACTTCCACGCCACGACATACATGTTTACAACCTGTCTCAGACGTGGACTCGAGGTTCGGTTTGTTTCTACGCTTCGTGTGATCCGCGTAAGACCCCTTCAGAACAAGAAGTGTGTGCCTCCCGTTCTCCACGGGTCAACGGTAGCGTGGCCACGGCAAGGGTGGTGTGGGGTGTTGGCGTTTCTACTCCTCACGTGCTTCTAAGGATAGGTGGCCGTGCGGCGAAGGAAGAGTGTTGTTCCGTATGAAAGGATGCCGACTCGACTGTAGGCCTCAGCCTTGCGCTGCAATTGGTAACACTTCGGCGCAAACCACGCGGTGTCAGACGTATGATTTCGTGCGGGCATTGTTTAGCAGTCCCAGATCAATGCAAAAAGCAGGCTCTACGACCTGAACGCAATGTGAAGGACAGAACCACTACGTTTGAGCCCGGCGAGACAGGTAAACGTCTCATGTTCGGCACGCACTAAATTGACGCCGTCCAGCAGCACTCACGCGATCTGCCACTCATGACGTGGATTAAAGGTTAGACCTTGTTCGCGATCCACTATGTTTACGATACTGTCTGAGAAATCAGCGTAGAGCTTTATACGTCACCTCTTGCCATATAACGTCGGGAAGATTCTGGGTGAGCCACGGCAGCCGAACATCACCGAGCATAATGCCCAGTTCCCTAGAACCGCAGATGGCGCATATTGCGCGTGGCCGTCTTCAGTGCAGTGGCGCGAGATCCGTCGGAAGGCAATTCAGGATATGAAGGGTCTAAGGTAAGCTTATCCACGTGAGGTAGGCGAGAGGTCATCAGGTGACATTGAGGTACGTATGGTGAGATGCGGAACTGCAGTGTACTACAAGATTCGCAGTACGAGCTGGATGTTTTACTAGGAAATGAACTGCGGGTAGTGGATGCGGGCGTTCGCCGGACGCGGCAGTTCAAGATATGTTTTTCTTGGAAGTCGGCGTCCATGCGAAAAACCGCCGTACTACACGGGCTCCGGGTTTTCAAGTGCCATGGAAGTCAGCATTCCATGGCATTCCGAAATGTGCAGTACGGGTGGAAGGTTTCCTAGGCTGCTGCACCCGGTGGACTTCCGCATCGATTTCCGAAAACACAGACGTCTTCAGGGCTACTAGGCGAGTGCAACGCCCACGACTTTTTCAAGAAACAAAGACGTACTAACCTTGGAGAGAAATCAATCTCCTGATACGGCACTTAGTTGTACGGGAGGGTTCGGCGGCAAAGCAGGTATAAATGGAAAGTCCGACGCCAGCACCAAATCCATGCCAGGAGACTATGGTTCTTGCTAAACATCCTGTGAAAGGTGTACCCTATTCTGCAAGATAGGAGGAAATGCGGAATAAATCAAGTAAGTATATCAAAACCATGAATGAACTCGTAAGTACACATGTGCCCGGCTGGTTGGTCTAGTACGCCTTTCAAAAGCGTGCCCGGACTTGTAAATGGGTCAGAATGTCATCCCACGACTATATCAATTATTCGCATTATGTATTCGCGCTCCAGTACCGCTGCGGACGTTTTCTGACCTCTCAGAAGTGCTGATCTAAAATACATAAAGAAGACCCACCACTAACTTACTCACTCACAAGTACTTGAGAATTGCTCCGCCGAGGCGACAGAAACAGTCTCCCAGACCCGAATATATTTCAGAACTTCTACTGGAATGCTGAGTAGCTTAGTTCGAAGCAAGTAACGATCTCCGGGTAGGACGGGTCTTCAGAATAGTACTAGAGCTCCAGAGGAGCCGAGGTATTGTATGGAGCTATGCTCGGAGCGATAGAACGATATCGGAAACAGAAGTAGGCATTCTGTGCCTATAGTGTATGAGCCAGCACTGCACCCAAATCACTGCGTTTGGAAACCGCTACTTAGTGTCTGAGTGCAGAGAGCTTGTGGGATAAGCACGTGTTGTTAGTCGCTGCCGGAACTCGTAGTTATGGCCAGAAACCGCAAACCACGACTTCTAACCGTGACGCGTACTTCTTCGATCAGGTTTCCCTCACCCAGGTCAATCTTTGCGAAATTGCTGGTCGTGTCAGAAACAATGATCGGTCGCGAGAAACATACGGTAAGCACCGGTCTGTAGACCTTCTTCAGCACTGTCATCGTTCTTACGTCGAACCTTTCTCGTTTCGTACGGAAATATAGGATGAACCAAACCTATGATTGGTTTGTGTAGTGCAAAGCACTCTGAGAGGCTCCGGCCTATGGCGGTTACGGCAACGTAAGTGTTTGAAGCTTCATAGAGAACCGTCACACCACCGGCGTTCGAGACCGGGTGTAGTATCCGAAGGATATCAAAGTTGTTGCTATCTAAAGGATATGGTAGCTGAGAGTTCAATGAGCGGGGTGGTAGAGCGACGCAAGATTGCGCGTAGGGCGCAGGTTGTAAGGCCGCAGGCCGTAACGAGTGAGGGGAAGTTGTTCGGGACTAAAGGAGTAACGAGCTGGGCGATTTAGGGAAGTAGGACGATAGAGCTGAGGATAGAAATAGGTAGGGGATGAGTAGCCGAAGTTAGGGAACTTAAAGGGAAAAAGGAACTAGCGCGAACGCTGCAGTCGGACGAGCGGGTACGGGGGAGGTTGCTATAGACGATAGCCAAGGAGCTAGGCAAAAGAGATATTGCTGAAGACAAGTTGGGCGCACGAAGTAGAGCCAAACCCCCGTACCTTTAATGTTAGAGATGGTTAGTCTGACCTAGACTAGATACCATGGGGGAGGAGTTGGCACTTCTAGTGAGCGCCGAAGTAAATAATAACTAGTCAATAGTTTAATGCACCGGCCGTAGTACGGCGCTAAGTAAATACGCAAAAAATATACACACTATCGGCAGTACACGTCGGCGCGCCCGTCGTACTGTAAAGAAGGTACTGTAGCGCAGCGCGCAGCTCATGGCCCCCTGTAGTAGCGCACTGTCAGCAGTGTAATTGCACCACAGTTTCGCTCGTGGAATTCACCAAGATAGTCGTCACTTCACGAAAGAGAGAAATCGTGTGGCAGCCAGGATGCATACTGCCCAGATGAGTTGAAACGGTCCCTTGGTCGGATTTGAAACAGATCTATAGAGCATGTTAGGGTCCTCCCGGACTATCTCTTGCTGTTTCGGATGGATGAAGTCTACATAGCCTTCCTCCGTGTAATCTATTGCCGGAATGAAGGTAGCTGCCGGCGTCGAATCACAAGAAATTGTTGCATGTACTTCATCAAAGAATCAGCGCCATCGATTTATGCGTAATCTTTCGCACATTTGTCTGAATAGTGTCCAGTACAAATTCTCGCGTGGACCTGAGAAGGACTTTGCGGTGGACATTCGCCGGAAGGCTTGAAGAAGACAAGCAGCTTCCCTCGAGCTACGTTGTTCCCTCGCGGTAACTACAAAATATCACTTTACTCCACATAACTACCAGCCAACAAGAAGACCTTCTGTGGATCGAGAGCTACAACTTTCCGAAGTTCTCTGACAAATCATTCCATCTCCATTGTAGCCGGAGCCAGAAGTGTTGCGAACCTAAAGTCTTAGAAAATTGGTCCCAGCCGTGTTGACTCGAATCGTCCAATCACCATGAGCCTAATACACGAACTCCTTGACGAAGGTGAGTCATTCTAAATCGGATCATTCTCAACCATCTCTGCTCCACTCGTTTTCACTTTTATACACGCAACCTTGCCCTACTAATTCTTTTCGCACCCGAACTTGTACAGAGTCTAAGACTCTTGATCCAGTTTCTGGATTTGGTTGAGAATAGGAGGCTTCCTCTTAGATTTTCGCTCAAAATGCTCAGCTCCATAAATTGAGTCAAAATCCCCTTCAGCCTTCTGTGGAAGTTGTAGCTCTACCATGCAATTTCAAAAAGCCCAACTTTACCGTTAAAGGCTTCGTACATACTCCAAGAGATTTCGCAACTCCGGGCATCATATTTGGTGGCCGTTCGCCGGATTTCCGGCACGATGGTGAAACAAACGAGTAGGTTAAATAGGGAAGGCTCTATAGAGACCATCTAACGATACTAGATAGTGATCTTCAATTGTCGTCTGTTTGCGTGTTCTGAGATCCAACTGATATAACTCTCTTGAAACAGAAATTGTACTCAATGCAGAGCCTTTTCGAAAAATCTCGGGGGCAGCGATTCTGGGGCGTTTGGTACTTATCTGAGCAGGGACACCCGATCTCGAATTTCTCACAAATACCAGCTCGCTTATGACAGCTTACGGACATTTCTTTACTCATTAGAGAAACTTCCAGAAATTTGCAAGCTTTCGGTAGTAGAGCTTCTGTGGCTACATTCAGCCAGCTTCTAAATAATTAGAATACCGTCGTATGCAATTTGTTAGGATGTACGTAATATGCATGTTCTTTGGGAGTGTGCATTGCTGCCCGGACCGCCCCTTCTCAAAACATTGACACTCAGCTACACCTCCACCACAATAGTAACCGAAAATCTTAACACTCTCTATGGTAGAGGTGCAGTCTATTCGATGGACAGAGTATAATATCTTCTGGGATCGAGAACGCTTTTCGTCGGGACAAACTGAAAGCGGCTTTTGTAAATAAGGAGGCTGCAAAGCGGTCTTATGATCACTTCCAATGCATTTACGATAGACCTGATAATGAGAAAGCCACGGTACAAAGCGCGTAAGCGGGCTGGAAATATTAACGGGTCTCACAATAGTTGCCGTTTATCACACACTATCAAGTGTGTGCGGATGGATCCATCCTCTATATAGGTTATTGAATCCATCGAGAAGTCTCGACTAAACCATACTTCCCGCGGTCATTGCACAGTAAATAAAATTGTTGCAATACTTGCGTGCATTTCAGGTCTTGTGCCAGCTTCTGTGAACTGTTATCTCCATCATCTCCCCTTGCTGACTTCAATTTATTGGACAAGTCGCCTCACATGTTTTAACTTTCGCGCTGGTGTTAAATGATCCATGAGATCTGCAATCTAGCTATTCGTTTTGTCATTTTGAAGACTTCGAAGTGTCCCATCTGGACAGAATAGACCTGTAATAGATTCCAACGGATCTCTAGGGTGATAGTGGTTGGAGTGCGAATGGGTCTATAACCCTACATATGCAGACATATTGCAGACATCATTACAAGTAGAGAAGAATAGCACAATTAGAATAGTCATGATACGTGTTAAAATGCACATACAAGCTTTATGACTCGCTATTCTCACATCAAGTGCGTTTTTTTCGCGTATGAGTAAAACTACAATGTCCAGCATGTAATAGCGGTTCAGAAGTCCTTAAAATGTAGTAACGGTACCTCCAGCATTGTCAACGAAGTAAATATTGGAGTGGTCGAGGCATATCTGACTGCAAACCGTCGTACCAAAACAACTTGACCACAGAACTACGTGAGGGCCACCACTGGACCCGACGTTATCGTTCAGACGCCCAGTAGATCTTGCACAGTGATACCGAATGAAAGGCAATTCAACAATCAAATTCGGATGTGATTTGTATGTCGTGGAATGAGTGCCATGCATTTCTACAACGAAATATTTACCGAAAGACTGAACCATATTGGAAATCATCGAGTTGGCTAGACAAACCTCAACATTTATGAGAAGCGACTGACGTACATTTATTTTCCTTAAGACGGTCAACAACCGCCCCTATCAGATGGTTGGCACACAGGAACGTATGAACCAGGAAATGAAGTACTGAGCCAATCGCGAGGTTTTTTGCCACCACTTTTTCCGGCCCGACGACGCTTACAAACAGTAGCATGTCCAATGTGTGTAACGCAATTTCCAATGCCAATATGAAATCATAGATCGGCGTCGCCGAGGGCGTGTCATTTGACATGAATGTTTGCCGTAGGCACCTATAAACAAATGACGAAATCATTCTCATTTCCAGCCTATTTCCATTTTGAGAAGGTAACGGTCCAAAGACCAGCCACTCTTCCAAACCAAGTTTTCAAAATCCCGCGATCGCTGGAAATGCCTCCATTCCCGCGATCTTTATTCGCCACCAACCATTCATTCTGAGGCGTTCTCCTGCAATTCATACTTCATTAAAAACTCTGCACGTCTGGAGCGTCCGTTGCCGGCCAGTGACGTCCACGAGGTATTTTATTTATTTTATATGCTTCCAGGCTCTTCTTTCTCTCCCTGACCCTGCATAAGACCCCATTAGGTTTTTCTTGTGGAGGGACCGATATTTCTGCATGACAATTATATCGGAAACAGCCCAAGCGCGAAGATCGTCGCAATCAGCAGTAGAGCCGGTTAGAAGTATAGATATCTCAAGTGTAAATCCGCAGAGCCTATACTTAGCCGCGAAATATTCTCATATTCATCGATGCTACTTGGAGGGCCATGGGCTTGTTGCAAAGTCACATGAGACGCATAACGGGCGATGCTTTCAATGCTATACTACCCTCGCTCAGAGTCGTGAATTGCGTGTCTTTTCCTATCTTGTCCACGAATTTCTCCCACGGAATATCTGTAAACCATCTCATAATCTTGGTTTGTATGCATTCAAATGGTTACCCGTTAAAACTGTTTGCACCCGCGAGAAGGTTCCACTGCCTACTATTATCAAATACCCATAGCAGCATTCTTAGGACATGCTTTGGTTGAAATTTTGACTTTCTGTCTCTTCCGGTGATTTACTTGGAAAAATTGTCCGAACAAAAGTTTATTCAGATGTTGCCAAACTCTCTTGCACTAGCGGTGATCCTATTCTGAATGATTTGAAAGCCCCCAATCTCGTAGCGGTTACTAAGGCTTGAGCAAGGACTGTCCCATAATTCGGCGGTATTTTGATATTCGGGATTGCTAAAGTACTGCTCAAGCTCCTCATTGCCATCCATGACTATCCCAGCACGAACTCTGAGAAAATCAGCAACTCTGCTAAAGCAAAAAGCAGTCATGCAGAGGTGAACAGTATCATAATGTAAAGACGAGGAATGGAAGATAATGGATGTATAATTCGATTGAGAGAATACAGAAAAGTACAACCAATCCAGTAAGCCCGTAGCTTTTTGCATGTTTGTCGATCTTCTTCGTCATTGTCATTCAGGTTTAATACCTATTACGGTAAACATACTCTATAGAGGTTGCGCAAAGTTCTAAACTAATTGCCTTTACTATAATGGATACTACTGTCTACTATTCCCGGCTCCTTTCTCAAGTGAGACGGAGCTTGAGGTCCTGAGGCAATCTTAAACAGTCAAATCATGTTTGGGTATTGGATTGGTAAGGTACGGTAAATTACATAGACATTGCTCGTTCGTTTGTACTCACCTCATCGTTCTGCCCGTTCAAATATACCCCTACTCCATATACTATCGTTCATCTATTACAAAACGAAACTTTTGAGGCATATTAGACCTGATAAGCCACTGCTTCGCGACGTGGTGATCAAAAATCGCACTCGCTTATGTTTGCAAAAATCATCATAATCCTCTGGGATCCCGATCAGTCATTCACGTACGGTGGTACCTCAGTAGTCCTGACGACACCTACTGAAATATAGAACAGTATATGGTGACATCCTGTAAAGGAGTATAACAACATACAAATTTAGCAAGCCTCGCAAGTATTACCATGTACGCGTATAATGTAACGGAAAATGGGCTAAAAAGCTCCGTTTTGTCTTTTGGGTGTTCACGGAATTGAAACTATAAAGCGGTCTATCTGATAACATCTTTCACCTACTAATTAGCTGAAACTCTCATATATAGTGATTTGAATGCAAATCTGAATCGACACACCTTCGAACTGTATCGTTATAGCACAAGAGGTAGTTCTCGTCTGTCATGTCGTGACAAATAGAACGAGCAAACTTCGATTTCCTTTCATTTCTACGTACCCCGCAGTAAACTTGGTAGATGGCATTCCTGTACAATTGATCTGTCCTTTTGCGCGTATGGTTTGTACGGACAGGGTAAAGGCCTACCACGCTTAAATCTCCAGTATCGCGCGTATTCGGCACCTCTCTACAAAGCATGCCCCAGGCACTGACCAGATCAAAGTGATTGTCGATAATACCCTCAGCATGACGTCCGAGTAAATTTCCTGACACGGCGCGCTCCTTGGGCCCAAGGAGGTCTTCTCTGGCGGCCTCAAATCTAAAATAAACAGAAAGAAGAGCGCGGAGTTGACACGGTACGACTGTTCTTTAACCTCAACAGTCTTCTCCAAATTTAGAGAATCCTGTCTGTTCTGGTTATGGCGGTCAATCTGACTACAGGTCTCGTCGTAACTTCAGGCCACTTCGAGAACGCTCACCTGAAAGCTTACACATCTTTTCTCACCAACGTCTTTCGTATATCCGTCGTGTTCAATCCAAATACCACGAAATTTCAAGGAGTATCAGCTGATGAAGCAAGTTCTCCGACGGTCGATCCATTGAACTGCCGTGAGCTCTCTTGAATCTCTCTCCAGCCTGCACGCCATGCTAATGAAGTCCCTACGTGACGTAAGCTCCTCTGGGCATATATGACTCATAGGATACTGACAAACTGCAGTTTTGATAACACCGATAAATCTCACATGACGACGCACTAATATTCGGGCAGTGGCCACAAGTGCTAATCATTGATCGCTAAAAATGATCCTATTCGCCAAAAGCCACTGCCAAACCACACACAGAGAGTAGCTGTGGGTGGGTTGCTAAACCCATCCCCTAATGCAAGTGAGGAGTCGTTACCGGTACCGGTGACAATATCTATATGGAGCATCATTGCACTCTCTCCGCACACAGCGGTCCGAATCTCGGAAATGTTTTCGAGTTTGCGGTCGAGAGCGGTATAACGCAGGAAACCAATGTCACCCCGATCACTATGAAGTCCGCAGCACCCCGATATGCTCTTATCAACTCTTATGAGCTCTGAGGGCGTAACAAAATGAGCGCAGCAGTTGATTATGGCCTTCGAAATTCCACTGATAACCGAACACATAGATGAACTTGTTAGCAAATCAGATCGTTCCAAGCATGCATTGAATCTTATAAATCGGGTCTATGAGTTCAGTCTCTGACGTGAAATAAAACGACCGAGGTCAGGCGAAGGGTTGTGTTTCGTCGCAAGGGGAGTTTTCGGAAAAACTATCCTCAAGTATTTCCTTCACCGTATTTCACTATTGTTTTCGAGGCACCAAAAAATTCAGTATTTATCCGTGCATTGCTGGGCACCAATCTGCTCTCTCCATTTCAATATCGGTCAAACGGCTAATCACCGATAGATGCTCCAGAGGAAATGCACAGAGGGAAAGCCCATACAGAATGAAATCACGGGGTTCTTTTCCAGATTGAGCTCATCCCCCGCCTGGCCCATGATCTTCCGACTTTTGCTTCCGACTTACCCATTCAGAGAATACAATACCTCTTTGTCGATCCATCTACTGCTATGAGCTTCTGAACCCTTGCGCGGAATCCAGGCATCATATTCCATGTTAGCAACGGTAGTCACTTCTCCACTTCTCGCATCATCACCAATTTCAGCTTTAGTTTCGGACATAGTCCCATTAGTTCCAATTGAAGCCATTCCGACCTCGTTAGGATAGACTGTTGCCTTCATACTCCCAAACTTGAGAGCCACGCCCTTAGTCTGACCCTAAACATCCCAGTAAACTATGACAAATTTTTGGCGCTTTCCGTTAACAATGGCCGTTATTACCTCATCAACAGTCCCTGGCATGATTTCGGATTTCCAAATCGCCCTAAAAAGTCGCTTACAAGCTGGGACTGATGTCACGCTCGCAGCCCGACAGTGGACATCACTCTACGGAAGTAAGCGAGTGTCAGATTCTGTTGGCATGAGTGGGAATTAGGGATGGAGTTAAATCATCTCAAAACCAGATCAAACAGTCTTTGCGGGAGGATGGAAGGAAACAAATCAAAGAAGCTAATCTGCTGCGCGCTCGTAGAAATACCGTCAAGGATCATTCTTATATCTCCCACCGCTTTTCCCTTCTATACCGTTTCGCTTAATCCTCTTAACTTCGCATGCCACTGACCCGCTCGCCCGTCCGTGACTGTTTGAGTTCAAATTGTTCAACTGTCAGTTTTAGCTCTCTACAGAGCACTGTAGCACTTCTCTCGCACTGTCAACCGTCGGTGAGAATTACACGTGGATGAAAAGGTCATCTGGGCTCAAGCTGTCCAATATGAAGCGGGTGGTACGGAATCTACTATCCAAACAGACTGGGTCACTTATCGGCGAACCTACTATTTGAGAAACTCGCAACGTTACATGGAATCTGTCAGGATTAGCCGACTAGCTAGGACTCGAAACTGTTGTTTGAAGGGTAACTCCATGCGTGTATACCTCGGCTCTCATTCCGTTACTCCCGAGCTCTAGCTAGCGCCAGCTCTGATAACGCAGTTCGTCCAGTACTCATTTGGAGCTGAGAATATGTGCGGGCGGTATCAGCTTCTCCTCGACGCTGGTGAAATCAGCGAGTTGCAACGAAGTGCATCATGGCGTTCCGATAGTCCATCAAAGCATGCATGCCGAAGCCAGGTGCGACCATCAACCCACGCTCCAGTCCTTGTTCAATCAAGAACTGCGCAATCCGGGTCATACTGTGTTGATGTTGCCATTATGAGGGTAAGTGCCAATCTTCTCGTCGAGGGTGATGATAAAAGTAGGCTATAGAGACTCATTCTGCGAGCGGGAACCAGATTGTTGTGCAGATGATTCTAACTTTAAAAAGGGGTTTTCGTTGGCAGTGGGGTATAACGTCGACGTTTGCTGACACTTCGAAACTAATCATTAATGCTCGCCGCGAGACATTGCTGCAGTTGCCAACATTTCGGAGAATACTGGGGATTGGCGGTGGCCGACGGTGTGTTGTTCCGAGTACAGGGTTTTTTGAGTGGTACAAGTCAGCAGGATGTTCAAGTGAACCCTTTCTTGTGCGGCGAAAGCTTGGTGACGGACATCCAGCCAAAGTAATGTTGATGGCTGGCTTGTGTACTGAGCAAGCATTGCCTGATGGAGCCGAAGAGCGATTTGCTATCATTACAACTCGTGCGTGTCCAGAATTTGAGTGGTTGCATGACAGGCAGCCTTGCTTTTTGGACACGCAGGAAGAAGTGGATTCGTGGCTTGACACTGGACGTGTCCCGGGGGTGGAGGCTACGGCTGCGCTGCAGGAGACGAAGCCTGGGATGTCATTTACACGAATGGTGGGTGACCTGAGCGTTGAGTCAGAAATCCAGTCGCGTCCGAAAGTACAACGTTCTATCACATCTTTCTTTGCGTCGTCGAGGAGTGTCGATCGAGATAGACGCAAGAGTTTTCCTGATAGAAAAGTTGCGTCGAGCATATCAAAGCGGAAATCGAAAGCCACCTCGAAAGTTTTGAAGCGCTGATCTCAGGAAATGAAGATGTCGCCGCGGATATGACAGAGGGCATGGGTAAAGTCCGATTACAGAGCATGCTCATTCATGGTGGGACTCAGTGCTGCTTCTTTCCCTTCCTTGTAAGTCTGCCTATGTGCTTTGTGGCAGATAAGGCATCATGAAGCAGAGAAAGTCTGTTCGTTTTATTAATCGAAAATGTCATTGTGGCATGACTGTGGTGCAGTTTACACGAGCACGGCAGTTGGTCACCGGTCGTGAGTAGACATGGCACATCATTTGCACTAGATCCTTTCGGATGGCAGCGTTTTGAAAGCGCTTCTGGTCCGTACAGTTAGGTCTCTTTCAATCGACAATTCATGAGCCAGGACAGGGAAACATTGCACTTCCACATTCGCTTCAATTTCAATCGATTTAGTGATATTTTCGTCGTCAAATATGTACTTTTCTTCATGCTTCTTATCATCCCCTGTCGTGAGTCCAATAGACCGGCACCTCCACGCGTTTTTAGTGCCTTGACAAGAAGTGCAGCACTAACCAAGGGGATCGGGTCTGTTTACTAAGAACTCACGATTTCGTGTCTCTCGAAATAAGACCGCTGAGAGGCGATGTAACAAGGATAGTACGCTAATGTGTTAAAGAGTCTCGTTTTTAACAACGAGCTTATGCCGAATGCTTTGTTGGGGAAGATCAGCACATGCTTGGCAGCTGAGTATTGACTTTCAACGCCCATATCATAAGAGTTACTCTGCTAGTCATCATACAACTTGCAAGTCGGAGAGGCGTTTCCAATTTTCTGCTTTGCCTTTTCGGCCACCTGCGAAGTTGAACTCTGCGCATAGGCTGCCACGATCGTTGCGAGATACATATCACGGGTTTCGTCGTACTGATCGCATTTATTGTGCAAGTACTATGCCGCCTGTTCGGCCAGACACAGACGCAAGCGGTGTAAATTCTGCCACACGTATCAATATTGGCGACGTTCTCGGCGCGTGTATAGCTGCTGCAAAGCGCTCATGTGGTGCCATTCGAAGCGTGCAGACTGCGCGGGAAGCTGGAAACTCTATCAGCGAGTCCTACAAGGATGAACTGGATCCAAGATCCGCACTCACGATTGCAGATACCAAGGCCCAAAATGCTATCGTAACGCCTTTAAAACATCAGTTTCCAACAATTGATATTATTGGAGAGGAGGATGATGATCATGACGGTGATGATGATGGTGGTGGTGATGATCCCCAGGGAGATGAGGAGCCTGGGCTTCCTTTGACGGAGGAAGTTGAACTTGAAATCCCCGACCATCTTCGCTCCGTAAAGCCTGAAGATGTGTGCATATTCTGCGATCCTCTAGATGGTACTTTGGAATTTGTCAAAGGGCGACTGGATGCAGTACAGACGTTGATTGGCATATGTGTGAAAGGAGAACCTGTGGCTGGTGTTATTGGTCGCCCTTTCGTTAGGGGCATGCCGATTTATGGTGTCGTTGGAGCTGGTGTTGCCAACTTACCTGAAAATGTCGGTGGTCGAGGTGACCGATATGGTTCATGGCTTGCCTCTTCAGCGTCGTCCGTAGACAAAACTATTGCGGATGCAATTGATGTCATCGCTCCCTCGAAAGTGCTTCCGTTTGGGGGTGCCGGAAACAAGATGTTGCAAGTCGCCACTGGCGCTGTGGACGTCTCCATCCTCAACTTGATAACTAGTCTGTGGGACACTGCCGCTACACAAGCAATCATAGTTGCAAATGGAGGTACAGTGACAGACCTTTTTGGAAACCCCATCGTTCACACCGCGGGTGGTCGCGTAAAGAATATTTGTGGGGTTCTTGCTTCAAGCAGACAACTAGTGACGCACGACAAATTGAACAGAGATCACAAAAGTATCTGCAAGCAACTGCGTGAGTCCATGGTTCTCGATGATCTTTTGGGATACACCGGTTTGAAAGGTAGCGGGAAACCACAAGCAACTGATATTGCCCGTGATATTGATGGATTCCCCCTGACAACAGAATGGTTTTCAGAATTTCTCAACGCCAAAGTGAGCAGCTTCACGGCAAACGAAGAACGTGCAGTGCGATATCTGATGTCGGATGCCTGCAGGATCACGCTGAAATATGAGGAAAGCGACCAGTCATACGGAGGACGAAGGCCGCAAAGTGTCTTCATGAAGCGAATTGTGATGAAGCATCTAGAGCACGTAAAGTTGAAGGCTAGAACGGCACCTGCTAAACTTACAAGGGACGTAACCTCGTATCAGGTGGAAGCGTCCTTTCTTGCGTCTCGTGCGTGCCAGGAGTTGTCAGCATCTGGGACGCGCATAGTCAAACCGTATCACGTCGACGTTCGCCCGGCTCCAAACGGCGAGTCCCCGATTGAGAGCAAGTTTATGCTCGTCCTAGAGGACTTTAACCGTGTTGATGGGTGGATTCAGTGCGGGCTGCTCGAACAAGGAAAAATGCGGGCGACTCTATGCACACTTGCCAGCATGCACGCGTATTTCTGGAATTACACAGATGACGATGGCTACAACAAAGTAGCTGACGCTGTTTGGGATCAGGGAACATACTGGACGCCGAAACGACAGGCGCCAGACAGCTTCACCAAGATCCCTGGTTGTTGGAAGACTCTGCGAAAAAGCTTTGAGGAACCTTTAAAAGCGTACGGCCTTACAGACGGGGCCACAATAAACCTGGAAAACTTTGGAAACAAACTCGCGGAAATCTCCGTCGATTGTGCCGAATCAGTTCACGCCGTGGGCCTGGACCGGTCTCACCCACACCGCACTCTCATTCATGGGGATGCGAAAGCGGCCAATTTCTTCTTTCGCGAAATACGCACTGCCAGTCAAGACGCCACGCCTTTGGGCGTCGGTACGCAGCAGTGGGATGTCGGAATGATTGATTTCCAGTGGTGCGGATGGGGCCACCCGGCGACCGACATTGCGTACTTGATCGCCGCGTCTGCGTCGCCTGACCTGCTCTCCCACGACGGCACTGCCGAGCTCGCCCTACTCAAAACGTATCATGACGCGCTTGCACGCAGTCTCGTCAAGCATGGAAAGGCAGCAAATGTAGAAGAGGCGGGCAAGTTGATGCCGATGGAGGATCTGCGCACTTTCTACAACGACGCAATAATCGATCTTGCACGCCTCGTGGTGTCCTACCATTGGGATCGCATCCGTGCCAGTCCGGAGGTGCTGAGGTCGAGAGTAGACCAGTTAGGCTCAAATTCGTACAACAAGAATGTAGAGTGTGCAATGTGGCTTATCGCGCGTACTGCGTCGCTGCTGTCGGAGCGCGAAATGCAACAATAAGAAGTGACGGTCATAGCATGCTCGCGTCACGCGAAAAAGTCTTCTTTCACGAGTCGCATCGGCATAACAATTGCACTGGCCCATTTCATATACCCGTATCTGCTCCCAGGCGCTGTTCTTCTCGTCAAAGTATCACCCATGCCGCTAATTGCTTTGATGCCGATTGTTTGTACGTCGCGGCGTCATTCATAGTTGCACGCAACGCACATGACAGTAATGTCATCGGCATGCGGTGAGGGCGGAAATGGATAGGGCGTATGCGGCCCCGCGCCCGTCGGCTCTGCAAAGTTGACGGCAATGGCGCCAAGGTAGTCGGCCAGAAAGCTAGGGTCATCTCTCCGCCATGTTGATAACGACGCCCTAAACTGCGGCGCCTCCTCGCTCTCATCCCTTGCCGGTACCGGGCGCACGAAGGCCATTATCTGCGCCTCACTCACATTGGAAAAAAACCCGTCCGTGCCCGCTATCACCAAGTCGTAGTCATCCAGCTCGAAAAACTCGGACTGCACCACGTTTGCCTCCCCATCGCTATCGCTCTCACCATCGCCCTCGCCATCACCATGGCCATGGCCCTCACTCCCCGACCCTTCTTGCCCCACCATCTTGGCCACAATACCACCCTTCCCCCACCCCAACTGCTGTTGTCTATCCTGCCCCCCCTCCCCCCCACATGTCAACACCTTATCCAACGCTTCGCGCACGCCACCCGCCCCATATGACCGAAACACAATTTCCTCATTCCGCACCAGGACCAACCCACATGACCCTGCCCACGCCACGCGCACCATATTCGACGACCAGTCCACAACCAGGGCGGAAAAGCCCGGCGGTGCCCCATGCCGCATGAGGGCGGCGGACAGGGCGTGACGCAAGTCTGCGCCGGGCATGCCGGGTGACGTGGCGGTGGAAGGGCGGAGCGAGTCGCGTAGTTGAGCGAGTAGAGCCGGGGCGGCGTGGTGCGGGTGGTCGACCATGGCGGCCAGACGGCGATCGGTGTCGATCATGAAGGCGTCCGTAGGGTGGGGGGTGGGGAGAAGAGGGGAGGGCGTGTACGACGCGCCCACTTCGACCTCGAAAGTTGGGGAGGGCAGGTGGTACCAGTGCGGATTGAACGAGTGGGGGGGAGGGGGCGGGGTGTAGGAGGTCAGGGGGGGGCGGGGGGCGGG
>JAUKWC010033579.1:0-17603 GCA_032356245.1 Endocladia muricata | reverse complement strand
AGCGACCATCGGTCGCGCCCAGCTTGTTCTTCCGAGGTTGTCTTGTAGCCATACTGCAGCTTAGAGATTAATGATCTGACTTCAAGTTGGCTTAGTAGTAGAGTGACCACGATGGCGGTGTTGACAGCCGCGAACAGTGCCAAGAGTGCCGGTAGTGCATGGCGTTCCTGCAAGTGCGCGAGTTCGTGTGCCAGCACCGCTTCTTTTTCAGCTTCCGGACGAGCGAGCAAGCCGCGGTGCAATACTACAATTCCGCGCCCTGCAGTCTGCACGGCACGAGCATCGATCCCAGCACCCTCAGATACGACGACGAACGGTTCATTGACGCCCGCTCGCTCGCATAGCCTTCGAAGCAGTATGTGCGTGGTGTGGGTGGGCTCGAGATCGATCAACTGCCGGAAGACTTTCATGATCTTCATCATTAGCGATGCCGGTATCGTCCACCTCGCAACGAGCACCAGAAGAGCCAGGACAACTCCTGTGATTCCGGCGGCGATGTAGAGGCCAGCCGCGCCGATCAGGCCGGTGACCGCGACGCTCATCCAACGCATAGAATCCGGGAAAGCAGATGCTCGTATCTTGACGTCGTTCATGTGCATCCTTCGTGTATGCCTCCGGGTGAAGAGCGTGGCATAAGCCCCCCTCCCTCGCTACTCGTATGCCTCCTGGGCCGACAGTCCGCTCAGGGATGCGGCGGCGACGAATCATGCTGCCCACTTGGGGTCTCGGTAAGCGAGAAAGGTATGCTGGTCTCGACGTGCTTTCAGCATTCGCCGATCGATGTCCCCTTCCCCGCCGCTGCTCCCCGCCACCCTCGTCTCGATCGCGCTTGCCGCTGGGTGTTCGAGTGCCTCCTCGACCGACTGCGCTCGAACGAGCGGGCCCGCCGCCGATCTCAGGCGGAGACCGACTACTGGAACCGGGAGCACTTGTGGCCGCAATCATATGGCCTGCGCGGCACGCCCGCTAGAACGGACCTACACAACCTCGTACCCGTTGACCGGTCAGTCAACAGCTCCCGCGGCAACAAGTGGTTCGACGAGCTCGTCATCGTCCATCACGAATGCACCGGCTGCGCGGTCTCGCGGGAAGCTTGGGAGCCGCCGGCAGAGGCGAAGGGAGATGTTGCGCGCGTGGCGTTCTACATGGACGTACGCTACGAAGGTTTGTCCGCTGACGGGGTTGCCGATCTCACCCTCGGCAACGCGCCCGATCCCACCTTGAGGCGATTCGGACGGTCGGGCGCGCTTGAACGCTGGCATTGTGAGGATCCGGTCTCAGAGGAGGAGACTCGACGTCACGAGGTTATCGCTCGCATGCAGGGCAACCGCAACGCGTTCATCGATTCACCAGAACTCGCCGAACGGGTGTACGGGTTCGACTGCGAGCGCTCGTGAGTCAGTGGTACGCGCGGGCGCGGGGTCCATGCCCTGCGAACTGACCGTGGCGTGACGACCTGTCGCCCGACCGAGCTCGATCGTGGAGCGACAACCGACTCGGCGGCTGCGCTGTCTTTCCATGGGCGCCCGATCGCGACGCTACTCCGGCTTATCCCTGCGGCCACCACCCGGGCTCGCTCCTCGCGCTACGCCCGTCACTTGCCGGCGTCGATGAACGTTCGCTGCAGCGAGCCCCGAAACACTTGAGCGGGGCCGCCACTGCTGAGCAGTATCGGTGCGGTGCTCCCCGACGCTCCCCTCGCGCCTTCCATGCCAGCCGGCCCGGGCGCGCCGGGCGCGCCGTTACGCCCCGCCGCGCCGCAGAAGCCGCCACTCGCCCCCTCCTGGCCGGGCGCGCCTCCCTGACCTAGGCCGCCGCGTTGCCCACCCGGACCGCCGTCACCGCCGTACGCCACGACGTCGAGCGCCAGCGGGGTGATCACCGTGCCGAACGTCAGGGTGACCGCACCGCCCGCGCCGCCAATGCCCCCCGTACCACCGTCGCCTCCCCGTCCGCCGCGCCCGCCGTCGCCGCCGCGTCCCGGCCCCGCCTGGCAGTTGAGGACTCCCGAGCGAGCGGGGGTGCCGATCTGTCCGTCGCCGCCCTGGCCGCCGTCGCCTCCCGCGCCACCAGCCCCGCCTGTCGCGCCGCCCGTGTCGATCGTCAGTGTGGCGAGCGCGAGCCGACCGACCATGAGCGATACGCCGCCCGCGTCGGCCGCGTCCTCGCCGTCCGCCCCGGCCTTTCCCGGCCCGCCCGCCTCGCCCGGCTGACCGACTCCTCGCCCGGGGGCACCGGCCGCGCCGGCGAGCGCGACGGCACGAGTCGGTGAAGGCGGCGCGGGCGTCGTGACGATGACGGTGCGTTCGCCGACGAGCTCGGCGACGTCGATCTGCACGTCGTGCCCGCCGGTCTCGATGCGTTCGGGCAGTGTGCAGCGGCCGTCCGCGTCGGCGATCGCTACCGGGCGGGAGAGCGTCACGTGCTCGCCCCCGGCGCACAGAGGGTGCTCGGAGAGCGGGCAGGTGCCCGTTTCTCCACCGAGACACGCCGCGCGGAGTGCCGCCGGCACGTCCGCGCTCGCCGAGGCGGTTGCGGCGTCGACTCGGGGTGGGTCCGGGTCGCGCGGTTCGGTATCGCTCGGCTCGACGCCAGTTGGCGAACACGCGCCATCGGCGCTCGACGACGCGCTCGAGGTCGGCCCTCGAACCGTGATGGGCTCGTGCGAGCTGCGGCCGAGGTAGTCGTGCGCGGTCACGACCACTCGTAGGGTGCAGGCTTCTGGTGGCAGACGCCACTGCATCTTATTGCCGTAGCCGACCACGACGTCATCGATCGTCCAAACGAACTCCGGCTCTGAGTCTCCGAACGCGAACGACAGCCCCGCGTCGTACGTCAACAGCGCGTTCCGTTGGACGTCACCCTGGTCGCCCTGCACGATGATGGTGGGCAGTCGATACGGCGCTGCCTCCAACATCAACGTCGCCGATGCCGACATGCGGCAGCCCGCCGACTCGAGTTGGCGCCGCAACCGGCCGCAGTACGTATCGGTCGCCTCGAGCCGAACCACATGTATCCCCGGTGCGTCGGGCCGGAAGGTGCAGCGGATCGTGGCACCGCGTTCGCCATCGGTGTCGGACGAGCCGGATGGGGTCGGCGCGGTCGACGCGTCGCTCGCCGAGGATGCGCCGCAGAGCGTCCGTTCGACGCTCTCGCCCGGCTCGGCGACAAACCAGCGAACGTCCAGATCCGCGCGTCGTCCGTCAGTGTCGACGAGCCGGCTGGCATACAGCTCAAGCACCTCGCCGAGCGGGACGAACGCGACGCGGTCGGCGAACATCCGGTCATTCGTTCGGTGCGAGACGACAGCCACCCCGGCACTGGTCGCACTGGCGATGATACGTCCGTCGAGCGCCGCGTCGAGCGTGACCTCCGGGCGCGTGTTTGTCCCCTCGAACAGACCGGCCCACGCCCCGATGAAGGCCGTCACCAAGACGCCGGCGGCCGCCAGGATCGCACCGAAGTGCCGCGATAGGAACGACTCCGGCCGGTTCGCCGCCGGCGGCGGGCGGAGGTCCGAGAGCTCGACGCGAACCACGATCGCCCCGTCCCCGGACACTGATGTTTCGTGCGCTTCCGTGTCCGCACCGTCCATCGCCTGGCTCGCCCTCGCTCTTCGGTCCCTGGGCGGGGCAGCCTGCTGGCTTCGCATCGATCTTACTGAACGATGCGAGGGGCGGCCCCTACGGAACCTTCGCGCCCTCGCCGTCGACGGTCAACTGGGCGAACGTCGAGTCGTTCGTGCGCACGCCAGTGAACCAAGGTGCGACGCGGCTGTGGCCTCACGCACCGGTCGGCTCCGCACTCGGGTCGTCTCGCATCGACCCTGCCGCTCCGCCGTCATCGGGCGAACGGTTCGCTTCGGAGGCCTTCGGGGGCGATCTCGGACAACCGCTCATCGTTCGGTGGCCGCTAGCAGCGTTCGCGAGGGAGCTCCGGCGCTCGAAGCTGGTCGGGATCAACATCGGTCATATCGAAGGCCAAGAGCTCGGGCATCTCTTGACGATCCCGTTCTCCGAAGGCAATTAGGAGTGAACGGATCAGACGATCCCAACTCTTGCGCAGCCGGGTTCCGCCTGCGGTGGCGACCCGAACGATGCACAGGGTCGTTCAACGGCGGGCTACTTTCAGAGCTCGAGCGTCCAAGTCTGTCCTGTCAGATCGTGTCCGAAGCTGCGGTGGGGCTGCTCGTCGACCAGAATGAAGCCTGCCTGCATGTAGAGCTTCCGCGCCGCCGCAAGCACGTCGTTCGTCCACAGCGTCAGCTCTCGGTAGCCCGCTTTACGAGCGAACTCGATGCAGGCGTCGACTAACGTTCGTCCGACACCGAGTCCGCGTGCCCACGGTTCGACGAGCAGGATTCGGAGCTTCGCGACGTTGTCGTCTTCGCGACAACAGAAGATGCAGCCCGCCCGAGCACCATCGACTTCCGCAATCCAGGACTGCTCACGCGATGTCTCTCGAGCGGCGAGGTGGTCGGTCACGATTTGCGCCACCAACGCTTCGAACTCCATCGACCAACCGAATTCATCCGCGTAAATCTCGCCGTGTCGCTGAACTATCCATCCTGGGTCCCCTGATCCAAGCGATCGGAGAACGACCTTACCGGCCGGGCGCTCAGGACTCGACAGCAGTCGCGGCACCACGGTCAGCGCCTCACCGACGGCTCGTCGTTGACCGCTCGTCAGCGGTGCAAGGCGTTCCGCGGTCGCCTCGTTCGATCGCTTGTCGAGGTCTCGGAAGGCTGCTCTCCCCTTGCCAGTAAGAACAACCGTCTTGCGCCGTCCATCGACTGCTGATGCGTTGAGCCGCACGAAGCCATCGTTCATGAGTCGATTCAGTGTCCGACTGAGGTAGCTGTCGTCGATGCTCAGGCGTTCGCGCAGCTCAAGCCGTTCCATCGGATTGACATGGCCGAGCTCGAACAGCACCCGACTCTCAAGCAACGTGTGCCGGGTGCCGAGGTAGTCCGCGTCGAGCAGTCCGAACAGTTGGGTCCAGGTCCGGTTGAAGCGGCGAACGGTGGCGATGGTATCGGTCATTCGAAGCTCAGGAAATTAGTGGACTTTGTCCACTATATGACGTTCGACACCGATCAGTCCAGAGGATCAAGGCCACACTTCAGCCGGCGAGAATCCACGTGTCGGGCTGTCCTGCCGACTGTGCCCGGGACACGATGAGTTCCGACCGGGTCGAGCCCGTCAGAACGGGTCGGGGTCGGGCAACGACGCGATGGCTTCGTGGACGATGTCTAGCGCTGTCGCCGCCCACCGACGAACCACCCTCTCCGGGTGGTTGGCGAGCGACCGAAGAGGCTCGACGAGTGGTGCCCACGTCCGGTGGGTTCGCCTGCCGGCGGATGGTCTCATCCAGAGGTTCTCGATCAAGATCTCGTGAAGCAATTCGTCCTCGCCAAACCGACAAAGAAATTCGACGAGCACGGGAGAGACGGTCCACGCCTCCGAACCATCAGTGTCGGTGTCGTTCTCGAACAGCGGGACGAGGCTTGCGAGGGCCGGGAGTGCGAGATTGGGATTCGCGCTTCCCCACGTGAAGGCGGCGTCGTTCGGAAGTGACCATATTCGAGAGGCTCGTGGCCAAGGACCGGCGGAGTGGCTGAAGATGCGCGCGAGCTGCTCGACACGCTGAGGATCGACGCCAGCAGACTCATGCATGGCCGACCAGGTTGCGCGAGGGTGGCGATCGAGGAGACGGTGGAACAGCGAGCCCTTCAGTGTGTAGGCCGCCTTCCAGGGTAGTTCGACGAGTTGTCGGCCGACACAGGCGGCCAGCGAGTTCGCAGCGACATCGGAGCCGTCTCGATCAAGCATCATCCGAAGTAGCGATGCGAACCGCGAGTTGTCGAGCAACGCGCTGTCGCCGCGCGCTGCCAATTCAAGGAGCACGTCGTCGAACGGCACGAGCGATGCCGGTCGCCGATCGACGTACTTCGATATCACATCGACGGCGAGCGGTCGATCGAGATCGATCACCGTCCGTACGAACCGAACGAGCGCAACCGGGTCGATCGTCTGGATCGAGTGCCAGGGCCATCGAGCGGAGGCACAGTCGGTCGCCGATACACGGCCCTCCTGCAACGCGTCGATCATGAGCGACAGGTCGGCTTCCGTCGTGCCGGCGGTGCTCAGGACCGCGGGCAGGAGCGGCGCCCGATCAGGCGATGCTCCGAGCTCGGTCTTCCAGCGCTCGACACGCTCGTCATCCGCCTCGGCGAGGCCTTCGGCGATGCCAGCGATCAGTTCGCTCGAGCGCTCGGCGGACGGTGCGCCGAGCCAGGCGCGCTCGGCCGCATGAACCAACTTCCACGGGTCGTTCTCCAAGGCGATGAGCCGGCGACCGAGCTTCCCGGTCTCGTACTGCCGACCCCGGGAGAGCTGATCGAGAAGGGCAGGACGCTCCCGCCAGGACGCGGCGAGTGCTTCAGCCAGCTCGGTCAGTCGCGCGTCGGCGTACCGCTCGCCGGCCTCGTCGCTCAGCGCGGCCGTCTCGGGGTCGATGGCGGGGGACTGACTGATCGACTCGCGAAGGCGGTCTTCAAGATCGCGCGGGAGTAGGCGCTGGAGCAGAGCCTGCCCACGGGGCACCCGCGCCGTATCGTTCTTCGCCGCCCAGATCAGGAACTCGCCGATCGACCGTGACGCCTCGGGCCAACGGCGCCCGACGCGCCGGAGCCCCTCGATCCATCGCTCGAGCGGCTCTTCGAGTCCCGCCCGAAGCGCTCCGCGCGCCTGTCGACCTAGGATCCGGCGCGCATCGGCGCCGACGGCATCCTCGCGTTCGCCGACCCGAGCGAGCCAGTCGCCAGTGGCCACTACCCGCTGGCACATGGCGTCGTCGTCGAGGTTCCGGTCGGGCTCGATCCAGGGTCTCGTGCCCGCGGGCTCCGTGGTGCGAAGGCCGACGTAGCTACCGGTTTCGACGCCGTTGACCACGGCCTCGACCAGAACACGGAGTCTGTCGACATCAGCGCTCTCCAGCTCGTCGTCCAGAAAGCGGGTCCGCTGTTCGAGCATCGCCTCGGTCGCGGCGCCCGCGCGGGGGAAAAGCGCTTCGAGCCGGGTGGTGGCCGGGCCGCGGGAGTGTTCGTCGAGCTGGCACTCGATGACGGCAAGATCGAGCAGCAGGCGTGCGCCGCGCTCGAAACCGTTCGCCGGCACGGTCTCGCGCGCCAACGCGGTAGCGAAGGCGACCTGTACCCGCCCGCCGAGCTCTGCCCACGCGCCCCTGCCTTCTCGGCGCAGGATGAACTTGAGCAGAGCGAAGACCGAGGCACTGTCAATCTCGGCAAGTCTCTCCAGCACGAACCCCGCGGCGCGACGGGCTCGTCCTTCGGGCGTCCCGAACGGCCCATCGGGTCGGCAGACGTGTCTTGCCACGGTCTGCGCGACACCGGTCGTGTTGAGCTCGGCCAGCCTCGTGGCGGCGTTCCGTGTCATGTCGTTGGACAGCACCGCACCCCCAAGGATCTCGTCCCACAGCCGCCGCGTCCATGCCGACCAGCCCGCCGAAGCCAGTGACCCGATCAGTTCCAGTCGCTCGAGTTTCAGGAGCTGGCCGTCCTTGCGGCAGACCCCTCGAGCGACGAGGTCGTTCAGCGCGGCACGGAGCGTCGTTGGCGAAGCCTCGGAGACGAGCGGCCCGAGTCGCTCGATCCAGTCATTCGTCTCGCTCTCGAGGGGGACGGGACCGAACAAGGCGACGAGCGTGGCCGCATCGGTGTACTTGCGCATCTCGCTTGCCGGGTCGCTACCGACGAGCAACCGCTTCCCGAGCGCGTCATCACTCAGCAGAGCGGCGAACGCCTCGTCACCCCAGAGCTCGGCCATCGTGATGGCGGTGCTGGGGTAGCCGGCCGCCAGACGAACGAGGCGATCGCGATCGATCGAGTGAATGGCGGGTCGGCGTTGTTCGATCAGCGAGCGGATCAGTCCATCCGGCGCGTCGGGCACGACAACCAGCTCGGTGCGCTCGCCGCGCTCCCGCTGCCGAAAATCCGCCATGAGGCTCACGAGCGACAGCCGACTCCCGTCGCGGTTGACGGCGGCGAGCAGTTGCTCATGAACCGAGGCCGACACGCCGTCGACGATGATGACCGCCCGACATCCCGAGCGAGCGAGATCGTTGACGGTTGCCAGCACGGAGGGAGCGCGGTCCTCGACGGCGGCGTAGAGCGTGAGGGCGTTGAAGGCGTGTCCCTCGGCATCCTCGGCGTCCGAAGGGCTGAGGGCGTCGAGGACCAGTCGTGTCGATCCGACGCGGGGCGGGCCGACCACACGCGTTATGCTCTGCGGGTCGTCCGCTCGCGAGCGTACTGCTTTACGGATCTCCGGAAGTCGGCGATCGAAGAGCGTCGGACTGCGCCTGTGCCGCCCGTTCGCGAGCTCGTCTTCAAGCGTTCGGAACGCCCCGCCGTCGACGAGCTGCCGCTCGGCCCGAAGCCAGCGAGCGACTGCCGGGAAGGCGTTGACCCAAGTTGCAAGGTGGGTGGCGTCGATGAAGTTCGCGCGTTCGGCGGCGGAGGCCAGACCGCCCTCGGCAAGCGCGGCGCGCATCTTCTCGACGCGCGCGTCGATCATCTGCTGGGTGCACGACTGCGTGCAGATCATGCGGTAGTGTCCCCCCGCCTCGAGCGCCTGGCGCACCATCGGCTTGAGAGCGCCGCTCGCGTCCACCAGTTCCCTCTTGACCTTCGCCGGCGCCATGTCCCCTGCCTTGAGCTGAAACTGCACGAACCGCCCGGGGAACCCCTCCGTCGAGGGCGGTCCGCCCGACCAGTGAACACGGCCGTCTTCGCCACCGTCCGGCGTATCGAGGTTGGTCGGGACGTGGATCGCCGACAGGGGGATGCCGGCGCGTGCCGCCTCCGCTCGGAGCAACCGCGCGATGAGAGCGACCAGCTGTGAGGCGCTGAGTGCCGCCAGCCAGCGGGCTTCGATCTGGAGGGGCTGGGGGTGCGTGTCGTCGTTCATCAGTCACCGTAGAGCAGATCAGGTCGCGGCCGGCTAGAGGAGCGCGGACGATCGCGACCGTCTGCGGCTTGTCGGTTCGAGTGGCGGTATCGACCGGGACGTGTCAGACGGTGATCTCGATGGTCGTCGTCAGGGGTCGGGAGGCGGCTCGTCCCCGGGGTCGTCGTCACGGAGCGCGATCAGCGCGTCACCGGCCGTCAGGTCCGCGTCGAGACCGACCTGGGGGTGGTTCGCCTCCGCCTCCCGCGCCTCGGCATAGCCGAGCGTGGTCTCGTGGCGGCGATGGCGGGTGTGGCGCATCATGCGCTCGAGCGGCACCCCCACCTCGATCGTGCTGGTGACGAGCCCGCGGCACAGGCTGTGGGCACCGAACGCGCCGTCGTAGCCGGTGGCGGCCGCGGCGCGCTTGATGACGTGCGCGACCGCCGTCTCGGAGAGTCGCGTGACGCCCGGGGCCCGCACGTGCCGCGCCCCGCGAAGCGCGACGAACACGGGGCCGGCGATGAGGAGGCGCGTGTCGAGCCATCGCTCGAAGGCCGCGACCGGACACCAGGGCGAGAGGCACGAGAATCCCTTCGCCCTCCTGATCGCTCTTCGAGCGCGGTAGCCGGACCATCATCCCCTCGGCCATGCGTGTGAGGTGAATGAAGCCATCCGTGGGCTCAGAGCGGGCTCAGCCCGATCGCATGACCACCGAGCGGCTCATAGGCTCTCGCACGGCAGGTCAGCGCGATCACCTGGGTATCGCTCGCGGCGATGCGGACGGCGCGAAACATCCGGTCCAGTCGGTCGTCGTCGGCGAAAACCAGCGCATCGTCCATCACGACCGGGACGGCGCGTCCACCCTTCGCGAGCAACCTCGCGAAGGCGAGTTTGGTGAGGATCGCGAGCTGCTCGCGCGTACCGCCGGAGAGGGTCTCGAGCGCCTCGTCACGCTTCCCCCGCCGCAGACCTTCGAGCGAGAGCTCACCGTCGAGGTTCAGCGCGGCACCGGGGAACACCGCGTCGACGAGTGGGGCGAGCTCCGCCGTCACCGGCGCCAGGAAACGCTCGAGCCGTTCCGCGTGCGCGGCGCCCAGGGTGGCTTCGAGAAGCTGCAGGGCCTCGAGCTCGATCATCTCTCGCTCCGCCTTCTCGCGGGCAGCTTCGAGCTCGTCTTCGACGCGCAGGAGCGCCTCGGCGGCATCGCCCTCGTAGTCGGTCCGCACAGCCTGACCGAGCTCTGCGCGCCGCTCGCGCAGCTCGGTGGCCTTCCGCGCGCGGTTGTCTCGCGCCTCACGCAACGCTGTGACCTTGTCGTTCGCGGCTTCGAGGTCGGGCAACTCTCCCTCAGCCGCCTCGAGGCATGCCTTCGCCGCGGCGTTCGCCGACGTCGCCGCGGCAAGGCTCTGGCGAGCGGCGGCGAGGCGCTCTTCTCGCTTTCCCAGTGGGCCGACACGCTCGATCGCCTCGTTCGCCCGGTTCTCTGCGGCGGCAAGGTGCGCGGTCGCCGCTACGGCAGCGGTCCGCGCATCGGCGGTCTCTCGCTCCGCCTGATTCAGAACCCCTCGGGCATCCGCCGCAAGAGCCTCCGCGTCGGCGTGCGCAGCCTCCGCACGGGCGACATCCACCGGAGCGTCCGTGCTCGACTCCCCGGCGCTGGCCTCAAACGTCCGGACCTCCACCTCCAGCGACGCGACACCCTCGGGCGCTGCCCGCTCGATCGTCTGGCGGTACTGCACTGCCTCTCGATCACGCGTCAAGCCGGCCTCCGCCATTGCCGTCGCCTCCGAAAGGTCCGCTGCCCCCGCACCCGCCAAGGCGTCCGAGAACGCCCGCTCGGCCTCGGCAAGCGCCGTCTCCGGCGCCGCTTCCCCCGTCCTGGGTGGCTCAACGATGACCCGAGCGGCACCGGCGACCAAAGCGATCGCGCGGGTCACCACGACGGTCTCGTCCGTACGCGCCTCGCGACCGTCGACGAACAGATCCTTCGCCGCCTCGACCTTGATCGTCGCGCGAGCGGCTTCGGCGTGTGCGCGAGCGCCGGTGACCGCGTCGCGCAGTTCCCGAAGACGATCGAGATCGATCGGTGCGGCCGGGGGCGGGAGCGCCGCCAGGGCTTCGCTCGCCGCCCTCGCATCGGTGAGACGTTTCAAGGCGCGCTCCAGCTCCTCGCGCGCCCGGCTCGCCTCGATCTGACGACGGGCTTCGGTGACGGCCGTCGCGGCAGCCTTGCGAGCCCGTTCGGCCTCGTCGCTCGCCACCTTTGCCGTCTTGACCTTCCGCTCGCAGGTCGCCTTCTCGGTCTGCGCATCGCTGGCCGACCGCCTGGCGAGCTCGAGCGCCCGCTCGGCCTCGGCCGCCGCCGTCTGCTCCTTCTCGAGCGTCGCCACTGACGCCTCGGTGACGCTCAACCGGTCCGCCGCCCGAGCGGCCTCGGACCGCTCTCCGTCGAGCGCGGCGTTGCGGCGCACCGCATCCTGTTGAGCCGCTTCCGCCTCGGCCAGCGACTGACCCAGACTTGACACCTCGCCGGTGTCCTCGAGCCGAGCCAGCGCCTGCTCCGCCTCAGCGAGGTCCGCCGCTCGGCGGCGCGTCCGTGCCGTCTGCGCGCGCAGCGTCTCCGCTTTCTCCTCGAGCTTCGCGACGCGCTCCTGAGCCTTGCCGAGTGGCCCGGGCTTGGCGATGCGGTTCGTGCGCTCGGTGAGATAGTCGGCCAGTCGCGCTCGCGTGGCGCGCATGACCTGCTGCACTTGTCGGCCACCGACGGCACCGCTGACCTGATCCCCGACGAGATGCCGGAGTGTCTCGCCCCGCGCTCCCGCGGTTGCCGGCCCCTCGGTCGATGCCTCCTGCCGCACCCACACGAGTCCGGTCGGCCCCTCCCCCGCCTGATTCGCGCCGATTGCGGCGCGGAGCCATTCGTCGGCGTCGCCCGCCTGAGCGACAACGTTTCCTTCGCGGGTTGTGATCTTCGCGAGCCGCTCTGTCATGAAGCGCTTTTCGACGCGAAAGGCTCCGTCGGCCGTGACGATGTCCAGTTCGATCCAGGGACTGCCGCCGCTCGTCGGCAGCAGGCTCGTAATCGGCTTTCGGTGGGTGTGCGCAACGGTCAGGCAGGCCGCGAGCGCGTCTACGAGCGTGCTCTTGCCGCTCTCGTTCGGAGCGGCGAGCACGTTCAGCCCCGCCGTCAATCCCTCGACGCGAACGCCCTCCTCGCCGAAGCGGCGAACGTTCCTGAGCCTAATCGCCTCGATCAGCATGTCAGTGTGCGAAGCCCGTCATCAGCTCGAGCGCGCGTCGAGCGACGAGCCGCTCACGTTCGGTGCCCGTCTGCGCACGCTCGAGCAATGCATCGACGCACGCTCTGAGGCTGCCCTCGCGATCGAGCGCGACCAACGCTTCCTCGTCCACCGCGGTGGCGAGCGCGTCCATGTTCCAGCGAAGATGGGCGAAGCGCTCCTCGTGCTGGCGCTCGAGGTGAGCGCCCAGGCGCGTGCGCTCGACAAGTCCCGTGGCGCCCGTCACCCTGAGACTCATCAGCCGCTTGGACGGCTCGTGTCCGTCGCTCAGCATCGCATCGAACCGGGCGAGCGGATCCTCGCCCGCCGTCAGCGCAAGCTCGGAACGCTCCCAGAGGTACTCGCGGGTGCTGATCGGGGTCACGCGAGGGCTCTGGCCCGCCTGCGCCTCGACCAGCAGCACGTACCCGGGCTCGTTACGGGGGAAGGTGTCGGGCTCCGGTGTGCCCGCATACCAGCAGCGCTCGGTCACCTTCTTGTGTCCGTGCCAGTCCCCGAGCGCGAGGTAGGCGAGCCCCGCGAGCTCGGTACGGCTTGACGCGATCGTCGCACCACCCTCTCCGCCGAAGTTGCTCGTCGGACCGTGCGCGATGCCGATGCGAAGCGCGCCGTCGGGCGTCGCCATCTTGTCCATCGCCGCGGTTGGGTCGTGGCCGGGGTTCCTGCTGACGAGCGGGGCGGGAAGGAAGAAGATACCGGGCTCGGCCTCCTGCGGCTCCGCGTCGCAGAGGCAGCGGACGTTCGCGGGCAACTCGCCTCCCCGAAGCCGATCCCACAACCCGCCCCGGGAAGCGGGGTCATGGTTGCCCGGAAGCAGCCACCAGGTGATCTCGGGCGCCGCCGCCATCGCGTCGAGCGGCTGGCGGACGGTGCGGTCCGAGGGCAGGTCCGTGTCCCACACATCGCCCGCTACGACCACGTGCCCGGCATCGTGTTCACGCGCGACGGCGACGATTCGGGAGATGGCGCCAAGTCGCGCCTGCTGCAGTCCGTGAATCGTCTCGGCGCGAAAGCCGCCGAACGGTTTACCGAGCTGCCAGTCGGCGGTGTGAACGAATCGGAACGGCATGGCGGACGAGGGGGTGAGCGGGAAGCGCTCCGGAGCATACACGGCCGCTCGCGACGGCTGATGCGCCAGTCGGGTCGCAGTCGGCGCTGAGGAATCCGCGCGGATCGCCGGCGGGGATCGCATCAGTGCGCGCAACGATCGCGGTGACTGTGGCAGTATATAACCGATGTGTCATGACAAGAAACGCGGCTGTCGAGCCCATCCCGTTCCGTTGCGCAGATTCCGATCAGCCGTGGTGTGTTGCCCATGCCGTGAGTCGCTGTGCCACCGCGGGCGCGATGGGCGGTGACACCGCGCTGAGGCCTACCGAAGAGCAGGCCGCAGCGATTACAGCCTTCGGCGAGGGGCGCTCGTTGATGCTCAACGCCTGCGCGGGTTCCGGAAAGACGGCGACCCTTCTCGCAATGGCGCGCTCGGACAAGCGCCGCGGGCTCTACATCGTGTTCAGCAAGGCGGCAGCGGCACACGCGAAGACGCTTTTCCCGTCGCGGGTAGAGGTTCGAACATCGCATGCGCTCGCGGTGCGGCACGCCTTCTCCATCGGCTACGGTGAGGACAAGCTGTTCGCGAGTCTGAACGCGAACGCGATCGCCCGATTACTCGCCCTTCGAGACCTTCCCATCGCCGGTGGCGTCGTGCGCGCGGCCGATCTCGGACACGCGGTCCGACGCACCCTCACCGCGTACTGCCACTCGGCCGACGAACGCGTCGGGGAGGCGCACGTGCCGCGGCCCGAACATGTCGCTGCGCTCGCGCCGAACAACGTCGAGCGCTACCGCGCCATCGTCACCAGGCACGCCGCCGGGCTGTGGAGCCGTATGCGCGACGCCGGCGATGCGGGTGTCCCGCTCGGTCACGACGGCTACTTCAAGCTCTGGTCGCTCGCTCGCCCTGCGCTCCCCTACGACTACGTTCTTCTCGACGAGGCTCAGGACAGCAATCCCGCCCTGCTCCGCGTCCTGTCCCATCAGCGAGGCGTCCAGCAGATCTACGTCGGCGATCGTTATCAGCAGATCTACGCCTGGCGTGGGGCGGTCAACGCGATGGACCAGCTCGAGGTTCATCAGTGCGCGCTGACCCGCTCGTTTCGCTACGCCCAGCCGATCGCCGATCTCGCGACGCGGTTGCTCGAGCCGCTCGGTAATACCCGTCGGCTCAGCGGGCGTCAGGACATCGACGGCAGCTTCGTGAGTCGTCGCCCCGACGCCTACCTCTCGCGCACGAACACGGCGCTCGTGCAGACACTGATCGAGCTGAAGGAAAGGCTCGATCGGGTGCACCTCGTCGGCGGCGGGCGAGACATCCTCGCGCTGCTCGAGGATGTCGAGCGACTCAAGTGTGGCAAGCCCGCCTCCTTCGGCGAACTCTTCGGTTTCGCGAGCTGGCCGGCGGTCGTCGCGTTCAGCGCGGCGGCTCCGGACAACCCGATCAGAACCCTCGTGTCGCTGGTCGAGCAGTTCGGCGAGGGGCACTTGCGCGCGCTGATCGAAGCGACATGCAGCGACCCGGAGCGCGCGAGCGTCACGCTGTGCACAGCGCACCGAGCCAAGGGTCTCGAGTTCGACGAGATCCGCCTGTCCGCCGATTTTCCGGCACCAGTCGAACGGTCCACGTTCGTCGAGAAGCACGGTGAGGCGGCGCTCGCCAAGGCGGTCGAGATCCCCTCCCCGGACGGCCCACTCTTGATCCTGCGTGAGGAGCTCCAAGTGCTCTACGTTGCCGTCACCCGTGCCCGATACCACGTAACGCTGCCGCCTTGGTGCTACACGCTGCTCGCCGATACGGTCGGCCCCGCGCCAGCTGATGTCGGCGATGAGCCATCGGCCAGTCCTGCCCCGTTCCGATCTCGATCCCCAACCGGAGCCCGTACCGTGCCGTCATCCCCAGATGTCTACGCGATCATCGATTTCGAGACGACAGGCCTGAATCCTACCCGGGGTGACCGCGTCATCGAGATCGGCATTTCGCGTCTCTCCGGCGGACGCGAGGTCGACACGTTCTCGACGTTCGTGAATCCCGGAATGCCGATCCCGCCGTTCATCACCGACTTGACCGGCATCACCGACAAAATGGTGCGGCGGGCCCCGCCGGCTAGGAAGGCGTTCGAGCGAGCCATGGCGTTCGTCGGTACCGCGACGCTCGTCGCGCACAACGCGAGCTTCGATCGGAAGTTCCTCCGCCACGAACTTCGTCAGGCGTTCGGTATAGACGACGAGCGCGACGTGCTCTGCACGCTGAAGCTCTCGCGGCGGATCTTTCAGTCGTTCGCCAGCCACAAGCTCGGGGACGTCGCCGCCGAGCTCGGTATCGACACGGTCCGAAGCCACCGGGCGCTGGCCGATGCCCAAGTCACGGGCGCCGCACTCGCCGTCATGCTCGAGCGCCTCTCTACCGCCCACCCTGGTGCGACGATCGACGCGGCGTTTCTCGCCGCGTACGAGCGACAGCCGAAAGCCGCCCTTCCCGACCTCACTCGCGAGCATCAGGCGCGCGAAGCGGCCACGCGCGAGATGCCGAAGTCTCCTACTCGGACGCCGCGAAAGCGCGCCGCCCGAGCACCGAGCGCGAAGGGGCGCACGCCGTCGTGTGAAGACCGAGCGGCACGTGCGGCGACGATGAATCGAGCGGCGACGGAGGCGATCGACGCGCTCGAACGCCTACTCGAAGGGACGCTCTCGGTCGACGATCGACTGGATTGGTCGACGCTCGCCAGCGCCGATCTGTTTCGATCGGACCTGCCCGAGCGCCCCTGGGCCTCCTACGATGACGATGGCAGACCGATCGACATCACGTACGCGACCGTCGACGAGCCGCGACCGGTAGAACCTGTCCTCGACGCCCGTCCGGACGCGAGAGCGTATGCCCCGCGCCTGCGCTGGTGGCACCACGTGGCGTTCAGCGCGGCACGGCACCGTCGCAACGCGGCCGACGCCCTCCGACAGGCGACCGAGGCTTGGGAGCACGATCGGCAGACGGCCTGGGCGTGTTTCGTCGAAGCGGATGAGGCTTGGCGAACGAGGGCAGAGGACGTAGACCGGACGAATGCGCAGCGCTACGCCGAGCTCGTCGACGATCAGCAGCGCTGGGAAGCGGAGAGGAAGGCGCACGACGAGCGTATCGCTCGGTCGAGGCATTCGGTCGATGAGCTACGCGCGCGCTACGAACAACACTCGCCTCCGGCTGTCGAGCGATACGTTTCGGAGGTGCTGTTCCGATCGGCTTACCCCGACGACTTTCCGGACGACACGGCGGTGCGCTACGAGCCGGCGGTGAAGGTGGCGGAGGTGTTCGTTCGCCTGTTGCACCCGGACGATCTGCCCACCGTTCAGTCCGTCACGTACGTGAAATCCCGCGACGAGATCAAGACCAAGCCCCTGCCGGCGAGCCGGCGAAACGCGCTGTACGCCGATATCGTCCGCGCCGTGTGCGTGCGCACCCTCCACGAGTTGTTCGAGAGCGACACGGCGGACGCGCTCGATCACGTGATCGTCAACGGCTACGTCGAAGACGTGGACCCCGCGACCGGGCACGACGCCCGCCTCGTCATCGCCTCGGCCAGCGTCTCGAAGGCGGCTTTCTCCACGCTACGACTCGATCGGGTGTGGCCCTCGGATTGCTTCAAGGGGCTCGGCGGACGCGGCAGCGCGCGCGGTCTGGCGAAGCTCGCGGCGGTCACCCCGTTTGAGATCGACGGAGTTCCGAGTTCGCGTGTCGCGCAGTCGAGCGCGGTCGGCTAGAACCCTAAGTGATCGAGGTGGAGCGGCCGTCGACAAGGAACGCTGAGCCGCCGCGTGGCACGATCTCGATCGAGTAGCATGCGGACTGGAGTTGGGAGTCGTCTGGAAGCGGATCTACGGACGGGCGCTATCCTGCGCGGATGCGGCTGTCCAACGGCCCTCATCACGTTGCGCCCCTGCTTCTTCGCCGTCGAGACGTAGCCGCGGATACGGCAGAACATCGCCGCTCCTTCCTCCGAGCGGAAGCAGCCCGAGATCTTCTGGCGCACCTTGATCATCCGCACGTCGCGCTCGGCCAGATTGTTGTCGAACGGGCGGGCGAAGTCATAGACGAAGCCCAGCGCCTCGGGCATCAGGTCGCGAAGCCGCGCGTGCAGGTTCGCCGCCTTGTGCCGCTTGCCCCGACCGCGCTTGCCCACCGGCGGCGCGGGTCCGCCCGGCAACTCCGCCTCCCCCTTCTTCAGGATGCGTCGGTAGCGGCGCTCGATCCGGTCGATGGCCTTGTCCTCGAGCCGCGTCAGCCCGG
>JAUKWC010033568.1:0-17608 GCA_032356245.1 Endocladia muricata | reverse complement strand
ACATACAATCACCTTCGACCCCATAGCTCTCACTGCTACACAACGCCAGAGATGAACTATTTTGGACTTCGGTCCGCCAACGAAAACCTATCAGTCTGACTGTCCAATGAAAAGGGGCATCTCACTTTCGAGCCCTCGTTCTATAAAATCATTCTCCAGTACCAGTTAGCCGATCTTCGCGCGAAGGTCCAGCACCTCCTGCTCGCGTTCATCGGCCAGCTGATCACCCTTGTCGAAAGCCGCTCCCGCCGAGGCAAGCAACTGCTTTTTCCACTGCGTGATCTGAGCAGCCTGGACATCGAATTTCTTGACCATCTGCGCCATGGTCAACTCTCCCTTGATGGCGGTGAGAGCCACCGTGGCCTTGAACTCGGGTTTGTGCAATCTGCGCTTCCTTCTCATCTTCTTTCTCTCCAGAATAATGGAGGAAGGCGCTCACGTCATCCTTGAACTGTCCAATGACCGGGGTCCACCGCTTTGCTCCGACAATCAGTTCAGGCCCAAAATGTCAAGGCGTTGGAGTGTGTCTAGCAGTAGATCGGGTGATACCTTGAAGCTTCGCTCACGTGTGGTTCGCTGGACTTCCGCAGAGCCTGCAGCGGAAGCCGAATTGAAGCTGACGAGCCGTTCAAAATCTTCTTCTGACTCTAGAATAGCGTGGTACTCGTGATTGCAGCACTGAGAAAGCCCATAGTAGAAAGGATAGACATGGCGGCCGAACAGCTCGACCACTCGGGTGCCTGGTCGGCAGAAGAGCATGTTCGTCAGTGCGCCGCCGTGTGGGGAGATCACGGTATCTGCTCTGGAGAAGAGATCCGCCTGCCGCGCCACGCTGAGCTTTTCCATGGTCGCTATCGTGTAGCCTGCTCTCTTGAGGTGTGGGATCAGCGCTGCCTCATTCGACACGCCGCGCCGCACCCCCTTGGGGCGGCTGGCATATAACTTGATGCGCTTGTTTGACGGTTTGCGACGCCCCAGGTTGTGGTTGATCCATGCTGGAACAAAGCGGTGCATCCGAAGATTGATGCCGTTGTTCAGATCAACGTGCAGCAAGCGATCGCAGGTGAAGTACGAGTTCTTCCTGGTCTCGATGATGCGGCTTCTATCTATGCCCAGAGTAGACAACGTTTCTAGCTGAAACCGCTGCGAGGTCTCGCGGACCAGATAGTGATCAATGTCTTCGAAAGCTATACCGGCTTGCTGGAGGATGCCCAATCTCGGCAAGACATCGACCATCCAGTGGTAGTAGCAGTGCGCACCCATTGAGGCGCCGAGTAGAAGGGTGGTCCCCGCGAGCACTGGATATTCAGCTGCGGCGATGTTTTGACATTCATCGTCGCTGAGTCCGTACTGATGGATGGTTTCACCTGCACTTCCAATGATCAGGCACTTGCCGCCGTCAAAGAATATCCGTGGATTACGTAGATCACGTAGCCCGATCGGTGCGGCTTCCATGTGCGTATCGGCCGCTTCGCTGTTGCAACCTGGCTGCAAGATACCAGGGGCAGTAAGTGCATAGCGTTCCGGCTTGAGAATCACACGGTGCGTATCCTCCGGCGGTGGAGCGTTGTCTGGCTTGGGCGATTGATAGGCAGCCAGCCGCTCCGCAGACAGTATTCTGATGCTCAGCGTATCATCAGGCACAACGGTCATGAAACGCTCCGCCAGTTCGGTGATCACGATGTCGGGCTGGACCTCGCGAATGTAATCGTGGTCGATGCTGGCGTTCCAAATGAAGTGCACTTCTCTGAAGGTTTCAGCCAACATTCCGGTCAGCAGGTGCGGGCGACACTCGGAGAAGGAGTCGCCAAACAGAATGACGCACTGATCGTTGACGTCTGGAGAATCATTTCGATACACCACATGTGACCCGACATGCAGATTGACTTCGTCAGGCGTGTTCTGATCCTCTTTGAACCTCATCAGTGAGTTGGCATAGATTCTCCTGGAATTCTTTTGTAGTGCGTAGAAGCGCACTTGCTCACGGATCTCCGGCTCGACTTTGCTACCCAGATCCAGAAGCGCCATGCCCTCGGTAAATGGGTAGTTCGGGAGTTGGCTATTGTGCGGAACCTTCAGTCGATCGCAAAGCGTTCGATAGACGGCATAGCAACCCCAGAAGCTCCAGTGTGTATCGGTTTTCCAGTACATCGGTTGATTTTCTGTCGACTGCTCCAGACTTGGTAACGGATCGATCAAGCAGGGAATCCTGCGTCGATGCACAGTAAGCTGCCGAATCGGGCTGTTCTCGATTACGTCGATCGCGTTACAAGAGTGGCGATGAAGAACTGTCAACTTCTCGGGAGCCGGAAGGTGAAGGTACTGAATTTTCTGTGCGGCGAGTTGCCTGGTTCGCATGCGTAGAAGCGAAATCCAGTCAGCCACCATGCGCTGCGTGAAGGCTGAGGCTGGTTTATAGAGATTCTGAACACTGTTTGTTCCAGCGATCAGGAAAAGCCACCCGTCATCCCCGACGTGTACGGTGCCGTCTTTTGCGGAAGAACTAGCCGCCATGAGGGGCCTCGCAATAGGGTAGCCCGGCGTGATGGCAATAGGTCCGGTAGTCCGGGTAGAGTAACTCTGCCAACTTATCGTAGGTTTGCTTCGAAATAGAGTTCACGCTACTGCCATTGGAGTACCTGACAGTGCCGAAAGTATCGCTTTTCTCATACTTCTCGTCGAGAAAATCGAACACTTGCCGCATCGTACGCTCTGGCTCCTTTCGTAGCTGGTCGTTGTTTAGTGCAAGCAGCTGCTGCGACCCGAGTAACTGCTTGTAGGTGATGTACTTGCGTGCGTAGAGGCTGAAACCCAACACCTGGTTGAGAAAGAATCCAACTATTGTATTTTGACGGAAAGCCGACGCCAGCCCTTCGCCGAAAAATTCGTCAATCTCGAGATCCTTCAATGCTTCCACCGATGTAGTGACCTTCAAATGGACGAACTGGGATATCGCTCTCTCTATCGGATCGCGAGTGATTAAGATCACCCTTGGGTCTGGTGTAAACGCCCGAATAAGTCGCGGTATCTGTGCTGTATTCGCAATGTCGAAGTAGGTTGGGCTTGCGTCAATGGTACGCTGGCGATCAGGCAGATGCTCGAAGTGAGATGCATACCATTCGGGCCCCTTGTCGTATACCAGTGAAAAGTAGTGAATTTCCTTTTGTGAGCCAGGGCTGATGTTCGGATGTGTGCAGATATAGTCATGCAGAATGGTAGTGCCTCCTTTCATGACACCCGCAATGAATATATCTGGTAACTTGCTGCCGCGCTGCTGGTTGTTCATCGTTGCAAGCTTCCTAAGCGGCATCCGGCAGATTTGCCTGAGCAAGGGCTGATGACTGTTGTTCGATTCCGGCGTCAGAAAGCAAGCCGAACTGGATGTGAAGCTCGGTGATATAGTCATTCATGGCTTCATGCACCGTCGAATCGAGTTCAAGTCGTTGTTTAAGGTGTTCGTGTACGCGTTGAATTTCAGCCAAATGCCTTGCGACCTCAAAATCGTGGGTTACACTCTCGGAGTGGCGACGATGATGGTTCAAAGACTCGGCGAGATAGCCTACCTGAGCACCGTCCTCTGTCAGAACGTCGATATAGAGACGCCAGTCGCCTGCCAAGCATTGACTCATGATATCGTTGCCGGTTTTATTTAATGCAGAATACAGCGCTTCAGCTTTCCAAATAACTGAACTTACATTTAGTATGCTGTTACGCACTGAAAGTGCACGCCTGACAAAATCCTTGCCCGACAGAGAAAATGTTGTGTTGAAGAGCGCAGGATCGATCATCTGGTAGTAGAAGTGATAGCTCTTGCCAAGAATCGAACCAAACTCATTCACCTGCACAGAGTCGCTGAACGCCAATGAAGTATCATTGGCGAATGTGTTCACCATTTTTTCGACGAAACATGATTCAGCAGCATCGTCCGCTTCGGCAATCCATAGTAGTTCACCCCGGGCAATCGCAGTGCCTTTCTGCCACTGGAGAAATGGATTTCCGCTGTTGGTTTCATTTATTTCAAGTGTTACTCGACGACCTGCTTGATCAAGAACACGATCAATCACTTCAAGGCTACCGTCGGTTGAATGATCATCGAGCACGATAGTTTCGAAGATCGGATAAGTCTGATCGAAAATCGAGGTAAGGCGCTGCGCTATGAATTGTGCGTAGTTGTAGTTTGGAACGACTACCGATACCTTGCGAAGGTCCGGAATCAGCAGGCGTAACAACGAGAAGCAGTAGTCATCAAATCGATGGTTTTCGGAAACATGGTCTATTCGGCTTGCACGCTCTGCTGCAGAGTCTTCATGAATGCAATGGAGGAGGGCTTCTTTGATTCCTTCGTGATCCTGCTGACAGACGAGGCAACCATGCTCCCTAGCCACCTCGTTCAATCCGGTAGCGCCCTCGAAGACGACAGTCGGGCAACCAGCAGCCCAAGCCTCCAGCACTACCGATGGGTACGGGTCCTCGCGTGACGTCAGGAAAAAGCAGTCTGCTGAGTTGTAGTAGTCACTGATTTGATCGGTAAAATCAACATGGTGAACACGGCTCTGAACCGCATCTTCCGGCCCGAACTCTCGGCTTTTCTGCATCGTGTGTGCCACAGTCCCTACCCATAGAAAGTGCACGTCTGGATGGCTTGAGGCCATCTCTTCGGCTGTTCTCACAAAGAGATCGTAGCCTTTGCGATAATCACCGTAACCGACATTGACTACGATCTTGTGATCTTGTGGAATGCCTAGTTGACCGAAGGTCCTGAGCCTCGCTGACTTGTCGCTCTTCATGGATCTGTAGAGCCCTTGCGGCAGTATTCTGGAGCATTGGCGTGTCTCGCCCGTCACGCGTCTGAAGTTTTCTTCCACGTACGCAGAGGCGAACACGATTTGATCAGAGTACCGGGCTATGCTGATCGCCCGCTCCAGTAAGCCATGCTCTTCGATCAACTGCGGGAGTTCATGGATGAGGGAGACCGTAGGGATACCATGATCCTTCAAGGTGCCTACCAGATCACCTGTCACGCAGGTATTGGTGAGCGCATGAGTACAGTTCTGCGACAGGATGACGTCGGAGAGAGCCTGCTCTTGCGTGATATCCAAAACGAAAACCTGTGCCACCCGCATGTAGTCGGTAACCAGCGGGCCGCCTTCTTTCAGTACGATGACCAGTTCCATACCGAATTGCCTGGCCATCGTTTCGGCGACGTTGAGTAAGAGCATTTGTGCGCCGTGCGGGTGTGCATCGTGACCCAACAGCAACGTTCTGCCTCGCTGGCACCAGGGGGTTTGCCCGATAAGAGCGCGGCGTGTGGCATTGAGGTAGGCGTGGCCGTAGTGTACATCCGGTTCAAGATAAGCCGCTTCGGCCCACTCGTTCCAGGCATTGATGAATACCACGGGTTCATCATGGAACGGGTAGTTTTGTGCGTGATTGATAGCACCACGAAGCCATCGCTCGTAGCGTGCTGGCGTGGACCCATGCATGGTGAATCCGCGACCTTCGCGACGTGCGTCGTTATCCCAATGAGGCGATACAGTCTTGATAAGAGGGAACTTGTGTTGCCGGTCTGCGAGAGAGCGTTTGATCACATCTTCGTAGCTGACGACATTACCCTTGAATTCCGGATCAAGTATCTCCAGATCTTGCTGAATATTTCTGACATTGGCAGCCACCTTGTGCGGGGGGAACTCCACAGCGCCATCAAGACCATGAGCTTGTGGATTCAGGTCGTCAAATCCTTGCACCATCAAGATCCAGGGTTCCACATTGACGCGCTCCCTCCATTTCCGGCGCCAGCGATCGACCGTCTGACCTGTGGATGGAATTAATGTCGGCCGATACAAGATGAACAGAGGTCTGCCAGCGATACGCAAATATCGCTCATTGGCAAGGTATCTACCCGTGTCATCGATAAAGGCATCTTCATCCTCTTCCCGGTACCTTTGTTCGATCAACACGTCGTCGTTCAGCCCGTCCCATGTTCTTGTCCAGTTTTCATTCGCCCACATGATGCAGAATTCCTGTTCAATCTCCGTGGACTTGACGAACAGGTCGAGTGGCTTGTCCATAAGCCGCTTGCCGTTGAACCAGTAGTAGTAGAAGCAGAAGGTTGAGATCCCGTTCTGAAGCGCCAGAGTTGATTGTCTGATCAGTACTTTCTCATCTGTGAGATCGTAATACCCAAGATCGCGAGGTATGCGTGGTTGATAGTGTCCTTTGAACCTCGGTGCGCCACGGGCGACGTTCCGCCATTCGGTGAAGCCGTGACCCCACCAGCGGTCGTTCTCAGCAAACGCGTGAAATTGGGGTAGAAAGAATGCGATAGACTTCACGATAGGTTGGGTAGGTGCAAATCGCGATGTTGCTGATTCGAAACCCGGACCGGGATTAGAATAGAATCGTTGGACTGAGCTGACACTTGTAGTGGATACCTCTACCGACTTAACACGAAGAGAGCGGATCGAACTGGAGAATGCCCTTTTCCAGGTGATTTCCGGGAATCTGATGAGCGACCTCAGATCAGGACGATATGGCGGATCCATAACGTCGTAATCACTGACAAGTTGTCGTATGGGATCACACTCTCCCTGGTTTCGCCGGTTATCGCGCACTTCGTTCAGGCCGTGCAGAACGAAGTGATCGAGACCCGACTGAAACTGGCCCAGCTGGATCGCCTCGACAAGGTCAGGATTTAAATGAAGGTAGCGCTGTTCGTTAAAGCGATCGATTAGATTGAGAGGAAAGTCACGATAACTCAGCAGGTTGCGCCGCAATCTGGCTACGACTCTCCGGGCAGATCGTTGTTTTGGGAGATTCGCTGCAGTGTCAAGACGCTTCTGCGCCTCCTGCAAGCCGAGTTGTCGAAACGCCAGGCGACGTCTGATGCGGTGACTGTCAGCTATCAGATTAGCGACGGTCATCTCGCGAGTACAGATAGTGTGACTTAGCGTTTTCAGTATGCTTACGCATGTGGTGAGGTGGTTGCGCATTCGCATTTGACAGGTTGGCTTCATGCTCCGAATGAAGCGCAATCCTTCCATCGCTGCCTGTGATCTGAGCCGCGGGACTACCCGTCTGTTCTCGACTCGGGTTTCCAATGAAGTGAACCGGTATTGAAGATCTGCATCACTGAGAGTGCACTCGGCTGGCCTCAGTTCAGTCTGTTGATCGAGTAGGTCATCGACAAGCTCTATCAGGCTTGCAAGCTGGACAGACTCCTGGAGTATGTCCAACTGTAGCGCTCTGATAAGTGACTGATGGGCAGTTCGAGTTGGAAAGTGTGGCATTTCAATGCGTTGAATGACCATGGACTGTACTTCCAGCCATAGGGCTGGAGAGTGCCGGCATGTAATGAGCCGGATCACTCTGTTGAGTGTTCTTGGTGGTGTTGAACGCGCAAGTATCATGCCGTTCCCTATGAGGCCAACCGGGCACATTCGTGGAGGAGAGCTCCTGGCCATTCAGTGTATCCGTCATGTGTGAGGTTCGTTAGAGCTCTACCGTCCACAGAGGGTTTTCTGTGATCTGTTAGCCGCTTTGGCATGTCGACTTTTGGGGCATACCTGCCGCTATCTGGGAGTGGGGAGCGATCCGGCTCACCTGGACATCGGAACAGGATCATGCATCGAGTCGTTCGCCAAGTTTCAAAGACCGTATTCTTCCTGGCCATGTGCATGGAATATACTGCCGTTCATTCAGTAGAGCTGAAGCGAACTGATGACTACGTGGCGCTGATCGTTGAGGCGGAGGCATTCGATACACGTGATGAGCGATGGGTGCTCACGCAGCCTGATACGCCGCAGCAGGAGCAGGATCCCGATGGCAACCATTCGGATCGTGCTTCGGGCGCTACCTATCTAGAGCTGTTACCGGATATTCGCGTGACTCACGACGACCCCTTTTCACCACCGCGAGCGCTTTGGCTCAAGGGCGCTGATGCTCCTGCGCTTACTTACTCACTCGACATTCCTGAGCCGGGTCGGTACTACGTGCATGTGAGGGCTTTCTCAACCGGCACTGAAGACAATGGGCTGCATGTTGGTTTCGACGGTGAATGGCCTGGTTCAGGTGCGGCATTGCAGCTGTGTACTGCTCATGTCCAGGATTGGCGATGGTCGAGTCGTCAGCGAAATTCGGGAGGGGTAGGGCCCTGTGGCTCAGACAACACGATCTGGCTTGATTTTGAGGCGGCGGGTGATCATGAGTTTTTGGTCAGCCCTCGCGAAGATGGTTTCGAGCTCGACCAGATCATGCTGATAAAGGATCTGTCTAGCAACACCCGAATCTGCCTTCCCGTTGCCACGGCTGCCAGTCGAATAAACTGCACAGACGGGAGCTTCGAGATGTCTGACGGCCTGGTTGATGTTGAGGTGGAGCTTGAATCATCCGCCGGGCAGGTCGCACTTGGTGAATCAGTGGAAATAACGGCAACAGTGGGGAATGATGATGGCTTTGACATTGCCACATCTACTGTTCTTGAAGTTACATTGGAATCTGACGAATGGAGCTTGATTGAAATTGATGAGCGCTGTGAAGCCAGTGATGCAGGGGTAGTTTGCCTCGTAGGTCGATTGGCACCCGGATTAGCCAGGGATTATCCGAAGTTCGTCTTGACTCTGCAGCCGCTCGTCAGCGAACCGCTCGAGCTAGTCGCTTTTGCAAGTGCTAATGAGGCTGACGACAATGCGGAGAACGATGTTGCCAGTCTGGTCTTAAACAGCAGTGGTGAGTTTGATCCCACCACGATCACTGTTAGCGTGGACGGGCCAGAAGACTCGGTAGAGCAAGGCGAATCATTTGAGATCGAGTTTGCTGTGGCCAATGTCGGAGATGCGGACAGTCGAACCCTGGAACTCGTGTTGGAGTTGCCTGATGTTCTTGAGTCGACACTACCAGCTGGTCGATGCTCGGGAACGCCTCAGCGTATAGAGTGCTACTTTGCCAAGCTTGGTGCAGGAGATTCGCACTCTGTAACGGTTGAGGCAACAGGCAATCAGTCCGGGCGATTCCCGCTCCGAGCGCAGGCGGTTGCCGCAAACGCCGACAGCGTTGAATCTGAGATGTTGGTGAGCGTCGTGAAGCTGGAAGTGACTGTGCCTGAACCACGGCCAGTAGACACGGAGCCAGCAATGAACTCTGAGCCTGAATCAGTGCCGGTGGTTCGACCGGAGAGTCCTGATGATGGCACGGGAACAAATGAAGACATAGAAGGCTCTGAAGGTTCAGCCGGCCCAGGTGAGGGGCATGTAGGTACCGTTGGAACCAGTGCCGAAGGTGGCCAGGATCGACAATCATCGAAGAATTTCAGCTTGGGTGCGTTCAGTTGGCTGACGATGCTGATTCTGATGGCATTTCCTGCGCTTCGGCTGAGGCACCGGTTAGCCTGATCCGCTCAATCCTTCGGGTCGGATCGGAGAGGCAGGGTCTGGAGTGGTTCTTGCTCAGCCTCTACTGATCTTCTTCATCGAGAGTGCGGCCTTCTGTGACAGTACCCGATACACAGCAACCTTCCACTGTTGCTCAGCTACCTGAGGAACAGAACGAAGTGCAGCAAGCGGTGGAATCGCTGTGCAATGTACTGCGCGAAATCCACGAGGTTCGTGAGAACGTGCTGGCCTACAAGATCCCGCTCCAGACAGTAAACGTGTTGGTCGGCATAGGTACCGGTGGTGCGCTCAGTCCTACAGACGAAGTATTCAGAACTGCGCTGAAGGCCTCAAAAGCAGAGCTGGGGGTAGGCGCCATCAGTAGCTCGGAGTTGCTCAAGCAGATCAACATTCTGGTCAACCTGGAGAAAGATGCTGGCGAAGTCCGCAATCTCGCGCGAGAACAAGGACTCAATCTCGCTGCATTGAATGCGCTGGTGTTGTTTCTTCGCCAGCATCCCGGTGACGGTGGAGTGTGGGTAGTGCGAACCTTTACCGCCTACGCTATCGCCTGTGGCATATCACTGCAAGGCGTTGGCAACCTGGCAGATGGGCTCATGCAAGAGCCGGAATCGGTACTCCCGGACATACCCCGCCCGGACTCACCGAGTTCTGCAGATTTCAGCAAGAAGATTCTAGTAGACATTGCGATAAGCTCATTGATTGGCTTTTGCGTGATCTGGATGGTTGCCTGATCAACCTGCCCTGGTTTGATATGACTTGAATTTCGTTACACTCATCAGGTTCCGATATTCCTGATAGTGCAGTTCGAGAGCCTTGGTTCTCGCTGCCTCGACGAGCAAGCTGTATTTCAAGGCAGGGAGGTTCTGGCGTTCTTTCACAGCCTTGCCGATCTGCTGGCACAACGAAGTGACGTTTCCAGTTGCGAAGTGTAAGCCTGCAACGCTGGGGTCAACCTTTTCACAGAGGCCACCAATGTCGCTGCAGATCACCGGTGTACCCTGCTGCTGTGCTTCCAATATGACCATAGGAGAGTTTTCCCACCATCGAGAGGGTACTATTATCCAGTCCGTTGCCTGCATCAATTGACCAATATGACGTTGCTGATAAGCTCCGTGCCAGTTGACCAACCCGGTATTCTTCTTCAACAGGCGCCTTATGCTTCTCTGGAAGGAACGAGGTTGTTTTTCAAGAGCGTTTCCATAAATATCCAGAGTGACTTGGCGAGAAATCGTTTCGGGAAGATGATAGACCGCTTCTAGCAGCAAATCCACTCCCTTAAGTTCACTGACCTGACCAAAGTAGGAGAATCGCAGACGAGTATCGTCACTCAAGGGTTTTACAATTGAGGTGTTCGTTTCTGGTCTGGGCACATTCTCAATGACTTTGATACGCCCAACAGGTAAGCCCCATTGTGCATAGCGATTGGCCAAGAAACGGCTTGGTGCGATGAAAGTATCAACAAGTTCAAAGTGTGCCTGGATAAACCGCTTTCGGAGCATAAAAGCCTGTGGATTGTATTCGGGGAAGCACCTGGTGCATTCGAAAGGAGTTTCTCGTGAGCACAGCTCACCGCTCTTTCGTTTGATCATCAGGCCACGATTGTTACAAATTGCCAGATACTCGTGAAGTGTCAGCACTATACGAATCATGGGGTTAAAGTGCCTAATTTTACTGATTAGCTCAAGACCGAGGTGAATATAGTGGTGAAAGTGCACGATGTCAGGTTTGACAGCTTTTAATACATCGGGAAAGTCTCTCCAAATTTTTTCCTTGTCTGGTTGAGAAAAATAAAATTTATCTGGCATGTTGCTATGAAAAAGGATTTCCGCATCACGGCCATTCCCAGAGAAGGGAGTTCCTGCATGACTCATAGCCTTGTTGTTGTGTCTGGCCAGAAAAACAGAAGAAAATTCGCGACTTCTATTAATCTGCTTATGGAGATTGTATGCAGCGATTTCGCCGCCACCGGAGTTGAAATCAGGGTGGCCATGAGCGACCACGAGAATTCTGGGCTTGGTCATTTCGGGTGTTCAAGCTTCATGTCGCTGATCTCTGCATTCCAGCGCCTGGTGTGTAGCCAGCAATTGTAGTAGGTTAGTTCTTTCTTCCAGGGTTCTTCAGTGACAAGTGATTGTGACTGGCGTTCGAGATGAAAGAGGCTAATGTTGGATGCCAGTTTGACAGCAAATCCGGCTTTACGAGCTCTCAGGCAGATATCTGAGTCTTCAAAATCACCAAGAATATAGCTATCGTCGAGCCCTCCAAGTTGCTTGTAGTATTCTGTCATCATCATCAGGCACGCACCAGTCACTGCGTCACACTCTTCCAGAGTGTCTGTTTGAACGAAGAGGTCAGCGGGCAAACCTTTGCCGGGATGCCTGTTGATCCACAAGTCATTCAACGACGGCGCACGTTCGAATCGCATACCGTTGTGTTGAATTGAACCATCTTCGTAAAGTAGCCTTGCACTCAGGATCAGACGTTCTTCGTGCTGGCGATACTTGGCAATCATTTGAGACAACCAGCCCGGTGCGGTTGGAACTACATCGGAGTTTAACAGCAACAAAAGATCCGCCTGTGCATGAGCAGCGCCTCGATTATTTGCTTCAGCAAACCCCAGATTCCTTGTGAGAAAGAGCACGTCAAACGCGATATCTTTGACGAGCGCTAACTGCATACAACTTCTTTGAACTTCTTCTTGTATCTGCGGATCGTCAATCACGAAGAGTATCTGAGCATATTCCAGTTCCGCGTCGTTGCAAAAGTGTGTCAATTGATGTTCGATGAAGTCATAGCGGCGGTAGATCGGGATTACCAATGTCACAGTCGGTATCTTCGATTTCTCGCAATGATTGTAGCGAACAAGTCGCTCTGTTCTACAGTCCTTATCCCTATTCCTCCAGAGTTCACTCACTGTGGGCGCTATTTGATCTTCATACAGTTGTTTCTTGCCGTCCCATTGTGCTGGTATGTGACTAAGAATGCCACTGATTCGAGTCAAAGTATCAGCTCCAGGAGACGAAAGCTTCACTTTGCAGGTCTTGCACCGGCCGCTTTTCATATGAATCTGTAAACGAGCCGGCAATTCAGATGGTTCATGGCGCCGGAGAGGTATGAGTGCAGAGAAACGATGATCTCGCTTTGCGTTTGAGAGCGGGCCAGTTTTTGCAGGCATCAGTACTACATGGCTGCCAATGGCGAGAGTTGAACCATTCTGGAAGATCAGTTTCCATTCAATCACCTGTTGCTGAGGATCGTCTAGTACTCCAGCTATGTAGAGCGATTGACTCGATGTCAAATCAACTACCCGTAGCAACAGTCGAGGACGGTTGAGAACGACGGATCTCAGAAGGTAGCGAACTTGACAGGCCAGCTGTAGCAGGACATTGATTGCCAGGCTGCGGCCGAGCCTGCTTCGAAGCTCATACCCTGGTCGTAGTGAAAAAACGCTGGGACGAACCATCGGTGCAGGTCACGGAGCGGTGGTTGTATAAGGTTTGGAGATAGCAAATAATGTGCCTGGCTGACTTTAACGCTATGATTTATATGATATATTGTTTGTCAGAGCGATGACTAGTGCGGCCGCATCAGATCTTCACCTTTGTCACGTACCGTGCTGCAAGGTAATATTGGCACGGCTCTCAACTTTAAAAATAACATTGTTCCGGATGGGTGGCTTCTGGCACTCTTGGCGCACAAGTTGCTCACACCTCCTCAAAGGTTTTTCGTCCTTTCGCAAGGCGCGATGTCTGCACTTGGCAAATTCCACGAAGTGTGCTCAGCCGGTACGTGTCAATGTCGGTGCAGCCATAACCTTTTTTTGACTCTCAAGCTCAGGATATTAATCGCCAGATGAACGAAGTTGCATCTCCAATAAACAATCTTGTGCGGAAACGCGTGCTGGTTACTGGTGGAGCCGGATTTCTCGGATCTCATCTTTGTGACCGCCTTTTGGCGGACGGCCATGAAGTTATCTGCATGGACAACTACTTTACCGGTAATAAGCAAAACATTTCTCACTTGTTCGATAACTCCGCATTTGAACTGCTTCGGCACGACGTAACCTTTCCTATCTATCTTGAGATTGACGAGATTTACAATCTTGCTTGTCCTGCTTCTCCCGTCCACTATCAGCATGACCCGGTACAGACAACTAAAACAAGCGTTCACGGTGCTATAAATATGCTTGGACTAGCCAAGCGCACCGGAGCGAAGATCTTCCAGGCTTCAACCAGCGAAGTCTACGGTGATCCCAAAGTGCATCCTCAGCAAGAGAGCTATTGGGGACATGTGAATCCCATAGGTTTTCGTTCTTGCTACGACGAAGGAAAGCGTTGCGCAGAGACACTTTTCTTCGATTACCATCGTCAGCATCAACTTCGAATCAAGGTCGGTCGTATTTTCAATACATACGGCCCGCGGATGCATCCGAACGATGGTCGTGTGGTATCTAACTTCATAGTTCAGGCCTTGTCGGGCAAGCCGATCACAATTTATGGTGAAGGTCAGCAGACTCGCTCTTTCTGTTATTGCCTTGACCTGGTCGAGGCCTTTGTCCGACTTATGGGTACAAATGATGCTGTCACCGGTCCTGTGAACATTGGGAATCCGGGTGAATTCACCATTCGTCAGTTAGCAGAGAGGGTTATCGAGCTTACTAATTCATCATCGACACTTGAGTTCAAACCTCTGCCAAGCGACGACCCAACACAGCGCCGTCCGGATATTTCAATGGCGAAGTCAACTCTGGGATGGGAGCCCAAGATTGATTTGGAGGAGGGCCTCAAAAAGACAATTGCTTATTTTGACAATATGTTAAAGGGTGGCGACTCGCCAATATAGCCATTAACAGTAGGAGTTGCGTTGCTAATGAAAGGTATTATTCTTGCTGGCGGTTCAGGTACTCGATTGTATCCGATTACGCAGATTGTATCGAAGCAGTTGCTTCCGGTATATGACAAGCCGATGATCTACTATCCGTTAAGTACGTTAATGCTTGCTGGAATACGTGAAATACTCCTGATTTCCACGCCGCGTGATATTCCGATGTTTCAACAGTTGCTTGGAGATGGGAGTCAGTGGGGTTTATGCATTTCCTATGCAGTACAACCAGCACCTGATGGGTTGGCGCAAGCCTTTGTCCTGGGCGAAGAGTTTATAGGTGGTGATCGAGTCGCGTTGGTGTTAGGCGATAACATATTTCATGGCCATGACTTGGCCAAGGTGCTTAAAGATGCTGCTGCTGCGGAAGACTCGGCCCGTGTGTTCGCTTACCGTGTTGGTGATCCGGAGAGATATGGGGTTGTTGATTTTGATGAATCGGGAAGGGCGCTCGATATTGAAGAGAAGCCCAAGCGGCCAAAATCCCACTATGCTGTAACTGGTCTGTATTTCTATGACAACGACGTAGTTTCTATCGCGAAGGGTGTTGAACCATCGCCGCGAGGAGAGCTGGAAATCACTGATGTCAATCGTGTGTATCTACAGGAGAAGCGCTTGATGGTTGAAGTGCTAAGCCGGGGATTTGCATGGCTTGACACGGGAACCGGTCGCTCACTTCTTGAAGCAGGCCAGTTTGTTGAAACTCTAGAGCGGCGCCAGGGACTAAAAATTTGCTGTCCAGAAGAGATTTCATGGCGCAGCAATTGGATTGATGGCGCGCAACTCGCCAGGTTGGCCTATCCAATGGCAAAAAATAGCTATGGTCAGTACTTGAATGGGCTATTAAGTGAGCAAGCTGAGAATGTGATTCAGTTTCGCATGGCCAGCTGATTCGATAACTTCGTGGAGAGTGGTGCGAAACAAGGTAGTACGCAGTGTGAGGCATCTGGATGCAAGACGGTATCTGGCCTGACTTCTATTATCGTGCCTACCTGCAACCGAGCATCACTTCTTGCAGGCCTTGTTGACAGCTTGCTGCATTGCCTCAGTGAAAACGGCCCTGCAGTAGAGATTTTGGTGGTAGATAACAACAGCAACGAGCCTGATGCAATAGGGTTTCTTGACTCGTTGCCGGAACTGGTTCGAAGAAGCCATTTGTACGCAGTACGTGTGCTCCGCTATCCGCATAAGTTCAATTACTCTGCAATCAACAATTTTGCCGTAAATAGTGCTCAAGGCGAATTCCTGTGTTTTCTAAACAATGATGTGGAGGTGATCAGCAGATTCTGGTTAGACTCCATGCTTCAATCACTGGGCGAGCCGCGAACAGGTTGTGTGGGTGCGCGTCTCTATTATCCCGATGGCAGAATTCAGCACGCTGGCATAGTTGTTGGTGTAGAAACGATCGCAGGTCACATTTACAAGAATGCACCGCCTGAATGCGGTGGTCATGGTGATTTTCTCAAACATGTACAAACGGTTTCAGCCGTTACTGGTGCATGCCTGCTGGTGCGCCGTTCTGTTTTTGAATTGGTTGGCGGCTTTGATGAGAAGCTTGCCGTTTCCTTTAACGATGTTGACTTATGTTTACGTGTGGAGCGAGAAGGATATGTGAATCGAGTCGTTCCCGAGGCTACCTTGTATCACTTCGAGTCTCGCTCACGAGGGCTCCAAGGGGATCGGACGCGCAATCAACGCCGGTTGCACAAGCTTGAGATTGCCTACATGAGGAGGAAGTGGGGGGCTAGGCTACTGGGGGTGCCTGTTGAGTTGCAGCATTGGGAGGAATCCCGCAGATCCTTGCAGTTGATAGTGAAAGATAGGGAACGGGTGGGTAGTCAATGCAAACGGCTACGCGGGAAGTTCAGCTTTACAAGGAAAATTGCGAGAGATTCGTCATAGATCAGATGCATTGTCTGGTTTCGCTCTGGAATTTGATTGCACAAGTTAAGTGTGGCCCTGCAGTATGTCGGTTTTAGAGCTGTTATTTTGGTGCAAGGTGAAATTGTGATGAACGAGGGTGGTGTTGAATCAACTGTTGCTGTTGTTCTATGCGCGTTCAATGGCACGCGGTATTTGCGCAGACAAGTGGATTCACTGCTTCAACAGACTTGGCCTGTAAGGATTTTTGGTTTGGATGATAGTTCCACTGACGACACTCTCGCCTGTTTGATTGAGAGTTTGCGGTTAAAGGGGCATTTCTGTAGTGGCCGCCAGGTCAATCTTGGATATGTGAAGAATTTCGAATTTGGGATTCGTTGTGCTTTGGGTGATGGGTACGACTACATTGCGTTGAGTGATCAAGACGATGTGTGGGAGGTTGATAGAGTTTCTTTGGGAATGAAAGAGCTTTTGGCGGCGGAAGAATCCAATGGCGTATCACAACCGGCTTTAGTGCATTCCGATTTGAGTGTGATCGATAAGTCTGGCGAGTTGCTGTCCACTTCCTATTTGAATCTACGTCAGTATCGGATTTGTTCTGATAGAAATTTGTCCGTGCTGCTTGGTGAGAATGGCGTGATGGGTAATACCATCTTAATGAATAGAGCTTTGGCTGAGCTCTCGCTCCCTTTTCCTGAGAAACTGCATGTGCACGACTACTGGCTAGGTCTGCTTGCTGAATTATTTGGTGAGCGATTGTTTGTTCCGACGCCAGTCGTTCAATATCGTACTCATGAAGATAATACTAGCAATAGCTGCGATTTGCTTTTCCCCAGCCGGCTGTCGCATTGGAAGGCTAGCAGGTTGAGAAGTATATTGACTCTGGATCTTCGGTTGCCGTTTAGAGAAGATGTGCGCTCTTGCGCTATTGAAGAGATACTTTGCGGAAGTCGGTTCAGTGCGCGGCTGGAAACCTCACAACGTAAGCTGCTTACGATTTTTCTGGATTACTTGCACATGAGGAGGTCTCGGGCAGTTATGGCCGCCATGATGATTCGATTGGGATTCGTTCGTTCTGGTTGGCTCTATAGACTTCGATTTGTATTTGTAATGCTTGTGACGCGGCGGTACAGGCAGCCCTCTCAGCATGTGGTCTCACTGGCAGAGTGATGTAGCTGAGTAGATTTGTTTACCTGGTTTATCGTAAGCGTCCGGCGATCACCGTCTGTTAAGAAGGTGTTTAGCGCATCAGAATAGTGTCCACTTAATTTGGGTGGACACTTGCTAATCGGTTATAAACATGTTTACGTTGTTCTCTCGCGTACCGAGCTTGTAGAGGTGGACCCCAATCATTGTACAGCTCAGGGATGACTTGAGGGCCTTCCTCCATTATTCTGGAGGTAAGACCAGTGAGAAGGAAGCGTAGATTGCACAAACCCGCATTCAAAGCGACTGTT
>JAUKWC010033557.1:0-17615 GCA_032356245.1 Endocladia muricata | reverse complement strand
CTGTCGATCCGCGATCCGCTGTTCATCCTGCCGGTGATCATGGCCGCCACCATGTACTTCCAGCAGAAGCTGAACCCGGCGCCGGTCGACCCGATCCAGCAGAAGGTGTTCCAGTTCCTGCCATTGATCTTCGGGGTGTTCTTCGCGTTCTTCCCGGCGGGCCTGGTGCTCTACTGGGTGGTCAACAACTCGTTGTCGATTGCGCAGCAGTACTACATCACGCGCCACGTGCTGGCCGAGAAACCGGGGCGGCCCTCGCCGGTGGAGCCGAAAGGCAAGCCCGGCTTCATGAGCCGGCTGATGGACAAGGCGTCGGCCAAGGCGGAAGCGATCAAGGCTGAAGCGGGCGCGGGTGGTGCGGGCGCAGCGGCGGGCTCGGCTGCCGGCAAGCCGACCGGCGCGGTGACACTCGCCAAGCCGGGTGACAAGCCGGGTGACAGGATCGATGCATCGGATGCAAGCGATGTCGGCGTCGTTGCCATGACCGGAACGGCGTCCGGTGCGGATGGTTCCGAAACGCTCGAGGCGGGTGGCACACCCGATGACGCCGGGCCGCGTCCGAGCCAGGCCGGTGAGCCCGGTGCCGCGAACGGCGTACGGCCGCCGGCACGCAAGAAGCGTGGCAAGAAGCGCGGCAAGGGTCGACGTCCCGGCAGCTGAGTCCGACCAGCCGATGGGTGAGTGTGGCCTGAACGAGGCCGCATCGCAGACGATTGCCGCCATCGCGACGGGGGCCGGGCGGGCAGGCGTCGGGATCGTTCGCATCAGCGGACCCCTGGCGCCCTCCATCGGTGAACGTATGACCGGGCGCGCGTTGCTACCTCGCGTGGCGACGTATACGCCCTTCCTGGACGATGATGGCGCGCCGATCGATGTCGGCCTGGCGCTCAGGTTCGTTGCTCCCGATTCGTTCACCGGCGAGCACGTGCTCGAATTGCAGGGCCACGGCGGCCCGGTGGTGCTGGACCGCGTTCTTGCACGCGCGCTGCAGCTCGGTGCGCGTGCAGCGGGACCGGGTGAATTCAGCCAGCGAGCATTCCTGAATGACAAGATGGATCTGGCTCAGGCAGAGGCCGTCGCCGATCTGATCGACAGCGCCTCGGTCAGCGCGGCGCGAGCCGCGATGCGTTCCCTGTCCGGCGATTTCTCGAATGATGTGCAAGCGCTGGTGGATGAGTTGATCGCGTTGCGGGTCTGGCTCGAGGCGGCGCTCGACTTCAGCGAAGAGGAGATCGACTTTCTCGCCGACCCGATACTGCAAGCCAGGGCTGTATCGTTACTGGATGGATTCGATCGGGTGCTGGCCCGGGCGGGGCAGGGTCAACGGCTGCGAGACGGTCTGACCGTCGTGATCGCGGGCCGCCCCAACGTCGGCAAGTCCAGTCTGATGAACCGGCTTGCCGGGGTGGAGGCTGCGATCGTCACCGATGTGCCGGGCACCACCCGCGACGTGTTGCGCGAAGACGTCGTGCTGGACGGCGTACCGCTGCGTCTCATCGATACGGCAGGGCTGCGCGACACGCAGGATCCGGTGGAGCATATCGGCATCGAACGCGCACGCGCCGCTTTATCACATGCGGATCATCTGCTGCTGGTGACGGCGGCTGATGATCCGCTGTGGCCGGACGAGCCGCTGCCTCCCGGATTGGCTATCACGCGGATCATCAACAAGCGTGACCGGGTCGGTCAGCACGCCTGGCAAGCGCTGACAAGCTCGCGTCCGGACGGTGGGGTCGTACTTGCTGTATCTGCGAAAACCGGAGATGGCCTCGAGGCGTTGCGCACACATCTGCTCGAACTGGCCGGTCACGATTCGACCGTGGAAGGGGTGTATCTGGCGCGGCGGCGGCATCTGGATGCGCTTCGGGAGGCACGCGAATGCAGCGCCGAGGCGTTGCAGCGTCTGGACGGTGGAACCTTGCCGGAGCTTGCGGCAGAGGAACTGCGCGCCGCACAACAGGCCTTGAGCCGGATTACCGGGCGCTTCGATGCGGACGATCTGCTGGGCGCAGTCTTCGCCGGGTTCTGCATTGGCAAATGACATCCCGGCGGTGAGGGTGGCGCAAGGTTCGGGATCGTCCGGCGTTCGAGCAGGCATGCCACACGGTCTTGGCGCCGGCGGGTGCAGGCTCCCACGGTCATTCCGCGAGCCGCACCGCCACCAGCGCCCACGCGGGCAACGTGATCAATCCCAGCAACGAGGACTGCGTGACCATCAGGGCCACCGCGGTGCGATCCGCCCCGTAGCGTGCGGCCAGCACGTGCGCGGCGGTGGCCGTGGGCAGGGCGGCAAACAACAGCAACGTGGCGATGGGTACGCCGCGCAGGGCGAACAGCATGGCCACGGCCCACACGCCTGCCGGCAACACGGCCAACCGGATGGCGTGCAAGGCTATCGCTTGCCGATCGACCGGCCACAACCTGGCACCCGCTAGCGCTGCGCCGATCGACAGCAGTACCAGGGGCAGGGCGGCACCTGCAAGCCTTTCGCTGAACGCCTCGACCGAGGCGGGTAGCGGGCGTTGCGACAGCGCCACCAGCAGCCCTGCCAGCGAAGCGAGCAGGAACGGGTTCGTCAGTACCTCGCGCACCAGGTGCGCAAGTGAAAGCTGTTGGCCGCGGGTCAGACCGATCACCGCGTACAGGTTGGCCAGCGGGATTGCGCAGCCGACCAGGATCGCCATCACGCTGGTGGCGGATGCAGGCAGCACGCCGATGGCAACGAAGCCGAGCGCCGTATTGAAGCGGTAGGCGTTCTGCACTCTTGCACCGAAGCTCAGCGCGCTGTCCTGTCGCAAGCCGCGGGTTGCAAGACCCAGCAGCAGACCGGCCGACAGCACGGCGGCGACAGCCAGTCCAAGCACCGCCACGTCGCTGGCCGCGACCGGTCGGGCCGCTGCCGCGTGGAAGATCAACGCCGGGTACAACACGAAGTAGGACAGTCGGTCCACGCTTGCCCACACCGGCGGTGCGAACCAGCGCGACAACAACCATCCGCACGCGATGAGGGCGAAGTCGGGGGCAAGGGCTGCAACGCTGTTCACGTGTCGGCGGGGCGGCCAGCAGTAGGTGCTGGGGAGAGCGCGGGCGGGCAGGGGAGGTGATGCATGCGTGCAGTGTGCGGTCAGCGGCCGCGACATCATCCGCTTTCCCGCTTGCCCGCATGCGCACCAGATCGCACACTGGCGGGTATGCCCGTCGATGCAGCCCCCTCCGTGCCCGCGTTCACCCCCGTGGTGGCCGATCTGCCTGCCAGCGTGCCGTTCGTCGGGCCTGAAGCGCTCGAGCGGCAGCGCGGCACGCCCTTCGTGGCCCGCATCGGTGCGAACGAGAGTGCCGTTGGCCCCTCCCCGCGTGCACGCGAAGCGATGCTTGCGGCCTTGCAGGACGGGCAGGCACGCTACTACGGCGATCCGGAGAGTTTCGCCCTGCGCACCGCGCTGGCCGAACGACACGGCGTAGCCCTGGACGAGATCGTGGTGGATGCCGGCATCGATACCTTGCTTGGCGTGACGGCGCGGCTGTTCCTGGCACCCGGTGACACGGCGGTGAGCTCATCGGGGGCCTATCCGACGTTCGCCTACCAGGTCGCAAGCACGGGTGCGCGGCTGGTCGCGGTGCCCTACCGCGACGATGCCGAAGACCCGTTGGCGCTGGCCGAGGCAGCGAACGCGCACCACGCACGGCTGGTCTACCTGAGCAATCCGGACAATCCGATGGGCACCTGCTGTTCGCAAGAACAGGTCATGCGCCTGATCGATGCGCTGCCGAACGAGTGCGTGCTGGTGCTCGACGAAGCGTATGTGGATTACCTGGACGATGCCCAGGCGGCCGCCATCAACCCGACCATCGATACCGCGGATCCGCGCGTGCTGCGCTACCGCACGTTCTCGAAGGCCTGGGGCATGGCCGGGATGCGCATCGGCTATGCGATCGGTCATCGCGGCCTGATTGCAGGCTTTGAGCGGGTGCGACACCATTTCGGTGTCAACCGGCTCGCGCAGGTCGCCGCGCTCGCCTCGTTGCAGGACGAGGGGCATCTGCTGCGCGTGCGCGAGCAGGTGGCGCGGGGGCGAGAGCGCATCATCGATCTGGCCCGGCGGCACGGGCTGTCGCCCGTTCCCTCCGTGACCAATTTCGTCAGCGTGGACGCAGGCCATGCGGCACGTGCCGCCGCCTTGATGCAGACCCTGCACGCCGCGGGCGTGTTCGTCAGAAAGCCAGGTGTGGCACCGCTGGATCGCTGCGTGCGCATCGGCGTCGGCACGGACGAGGAGTTCGCGATGCTCGAAGGCACCTTCGGCCAGGCGTTGCGGTCCGCAGACTCTGCCGTTTCGGGGTGACCCGCCACCCCGAGCACCGCTCCGGGGGCGAAGCGCCTTCGCGAATACCCGGTCCGCTTTCGGGAAGCGCAGCCAGCGCGCTCGTTGCATGCTGGCTCTCGATCCGGCAAGCGCGTCGCGCAGGAGTTCAGGATGGCTGAGGATTCGGAACGTTGGCGGGCGGTGTGCGCACGCGATGCATCGGCTGACGGTCACTTCGTCTACGCGGTGAGCACCACCGGGGTGTTCTGCCACCCGTCATGCCCCTCACGGCAGCCGTGCGCCGACAATGTGCGCTACTTCAGCGATGCAGGGCAGGCCCGGCAGGCGGGCTACCGGGCGTGCAAGCGCTGCTGCGCGGATGAAGCGCCTCCGGCGCAACGCCACGCCGCGCAGGTGGAGCGCGCTTGCCGGCTGCTGCTCGGCAGCGATGCGCCCACGGTCGAGGTGGTGGCGGCGGAACTGGGCGTCGGTCGCCATCACCTGCAGCGGCGCTTTCGCGCCACCACCGGCTTGAGCCCGAAGGCCTGGCAACTGGCAGCGCGGCGGGCGGGCCTTGTGGACACCGTGCAGCGCAACGCGCGCCTGATCGATGCCACGCTGGACGGCGGCTACCGATCCTCCAGCCGCTTCTACACCGATGCGGGTGAACGGTTGGGCATGACGCCGGCCGCGTTGAAACGCGGCGCGGTCGACCAGATCGTGCGCCATGCGCTGGTCGACAGCTCGCTCGGCCGGGTCATCGTTGCGTGGACCGATCGCGGGGTGTGCCTGATCGGCTTCGGCGAGTCCGACGAGCCGCTGCGCGGTGACCTGCAGCGTCGGTTCCCCCGTGCCGATCATCGCGGCGACGAGGGCGATGGGCAGGATCTGGTGCAAGCCGTGGTGCAACGCATCGAGCTGCCGCACAGCGCATCGTCATTGCCGCTGGATATTCGCGGCACGCTGTTCCAGGAGGCGACCTGGCAGGCCCTGCAGCGCATCCCGGTCGGCCAGACGGCCAGCTACGCCGATATCGCCGAAGCCATCGGCAAGCCGACCGCGGCGCGTGCGGTGGCCGCTGCCTGCGCTGCCAACCCGCTGGCGGTGCTGGTGCCGTGTCACCGGGTGGTGCGTGCGGACGGCGGGCTGTCGGGCTATCGTTGGGGGGTGGAGCGCAAGGCGGCTCTGCTGGCGCGAGAGCGCTGGGACCCGGATCGTTGAGGAGGCACGTCCATGACCACACGCCAACCGCCCGACCCGGCCGTCGAACAGGCGCTCGATGACATGTTGCAAGCCGAGGCCGATCTGGACTTCGATGGGTTCGTGAAACGCTTCGACCCGAAGGACATCGAAGGCTTCGGCGCGTCCCGGTTCAAGAAGGACATGTACGCCATCCGCGAAGACCTGGGGCACTACCGCAGCCGCGAGTACCTTGGCTCGCTCAAGGGCTTCGACAATCCGGATCGCCCGAACCGGCACGCTGGCTGCGTGCGCCATGTCTGGCGCGGGGTGTTCGACAAGAACGAGACGCTCATCGTGGTCGGCGTGTACGAGGCCGACGGGACGCTCGGGGTGAGCGAGTTCACGTATCGGCACTGACCTGGCGCGCCTCGGTCCATGACGACTTCTGAACCGTCCGACGCCGCGCAGCGCCGCCGGGCCCCGCCGGTTGTCTGCTACGAACTGGATCGCCTGCCACCGCCGCGCGATGCGCGCTGGCTGGAAGCGTGGCGCGCATCCTTGAAACCGGTGCGCACCGTGAGAATCGAACCGCGCACTGCCGCCACCTTCCACCTCGACGCCGGTCAAGCATTTCGTATCCGCTCGCTGGAGGGGCCGCAGGTCGGCGATCTGAACCTGTGGAACGCGCACGATCTGAACGAGCGCTTCTACAGCGGCAAGACCCGACAGTTGCAGGCCTCCCACCTGAGTACGGGTGACCGGTTGTGGAGCAGCCTGCCGGCGCTGCGGCCGATGGCGACGATCACTGACGATACGCTGGCCTGGTACGGCGTCGATGCCGATGGCGCGCGGGTGCACGACGTGATCGGCACCCGCTGCGACCCCTACACCGAGCACCGCCTGGCCGGGCGTGAATACCACCGTTGCTGCCACTCGAACCTGGTGCGCGCCCTTGCCGACGAGTGCGGGCTTGATCTGGTGGATGCGGAGCGATACGTGCACGACGTCATGAACGTCTTCATGTGCACAGGATTCACCCACGATACCGGGCAATACTTCATGAAGGCCAGTCCGGTCCGGCCGGGGGATGCGATCGAGTTCCTGGCGGAGATCGATCTGCTCGGCGCGCTGTCGACGTGCCCCGGTGGCGATTGCGGCAGCAGCCATTCAAGCGATGCAGCGATGTGCCACCCGCTGCAGGTGGAGATCCTGGCGCCGGATATCGCGCTGTTGCAGGATTGGCAAGACAGTGCGCCCAGCGGTTATTCGGGCAGGCACGGTCGGGGCTGATGTCGAGGCCGGTACGTATCGCCGAGGCGCAACCTCACCGTCACGGTGCAGTGATACGGTAAAGCCGGACCTGTCCCCGCCGCCCGCCACTCGTTGCCGACCATGACCTCTGCCCGTCGCCGCACCCTGCTCGCCTGCTGGTTCATGCTCGCCGCCATCGGCGGCGCTGCACCCGTTGCACACGCAGCCGAAGTCGATCTGCGTCTCATGGAGACGACCGACCTGCACATGTACCTGCTGCCCTACGACTACTATCAGGATGCGCCGAACGACAGCGTGGGGCTGGCGCGTACTGCAACCTTGATACGCGCGGCGCGCGAGGAGGCCACCAACAGCCTGCTGTTCGACAACGGCGATCTGATCCAGGGCAACCCGCTCGGTGACTGGGTGGCGCGCTCGCGCGGGTTGTCGTTCGGCGAGACCCACCCGGCGTTCGCGGCGATGAACCTGCTCGGCTACGATGCGGCCAACGTCGGCAACCACGAGTTCAACTACGGGCTGGAGTTCCTGTTGAAGACGCTCTCCGGCGCGAACTTTCCGTACGTGCTGTCGAACGTCTACGCGGTGGACGGTGACGATGACCCGGACAACGACCGGCACTACTTCCAGCCCTGGACGTTGCTGGATCGAACAGTGCGCGCGAAGGACGGATCCAGCCACGCTATCCGCGTCGGTGTCATCGGCTTCACCCCGCCGCAGATCATGACCTGGGACAAGAGTCATCTGGAGGGTCGCGTCACGGTGCGCGGCATCGTCGAGACCGCCGAGGCGCTGGTGCCGCGGATGCGCAAGGCGGGTGCCGACATCGTCGTCGCCATTCCGCACAGCGGCTTGTCGACCGCCACCCCGGATGGCCTGCGCGAGAACGCCAGCGCGCAGCTGTCCAAGGTTCAAGGCATCGATGCGATCCTGTTCGGTCATGCGCACGCGGTGTTCCCGTCCGAGGCCTACGAGGGCTTTCCAGGCGCCGATCTGCAGGCTGGCACCCTGAACGGCGTGCCGTCGGTGATGCCCGGCTTCTGGGGCAGCCATCTGGGCCTGGTGGACCTGACGCTGGACGTGGACGAGGCCGGCACGTGGACGGTCACCGGCGGCGCTGCTTCGGTGCGCAGCATCTTCGAGCAGGAAGGGCGCGAGGTGACTGCGCTGGTCGAGTCTCAGCCGGATATCGAGGACGCGGTCAGCGGTGCGCACGAAGGCGCGATCGCCTGGATGGGCGAGGCGGTCGGCACCACCACCGCACCGATCGACAGCTTCTTCGCCCAGGTGCTGGACGACCCGTCGATCCAGATCGTCACCGATGCGCAAGCCTGGTACGCGAAGACCACGCTGGAAGGTACCGAGTACGACGGGCTGCCGATCCTCTCGGCCGGTGCGCCGTTCAAGGCCGGTGGCCGCGGCGGGCCGGAGAACTACACCGATCTTGCCGAGGGCGACATCGCCATCCGGAACGTTGCCGACCTGTACGTCTACCCCAACACCTTGCGCATCGTCACCCTGGACGGTGCCGGCGTGCAGGAATGGCTGGAACGCTCCGCCGGTCAGTTCAATACCATCGACCCGGCTGTCGGCGAACCGCAGCCGCTGGTGAACCCGGATTTCCCGTCGTACAACTTCGACGTCATCGACGGGGTCGACTACCGCATCGATGTCACGCAGCCGTCGCGCTACGACGTCGAGGGTGCGCTGGTGAATGCCGATGCGCAGCGCATCGTCGATCTGCGCTACCAGGGCGAACCGATCGATCCTGCGCAGATGTTCGCCATCGTCACCAACAACTACCGCGCCGGTGGCGGTGGCAGCTTCCCGGGGCTGGACGGCTCATCGACCATCGTCGAGGCGCCGCAGACCAACCGACAGGTGCTGGTGGACTACATCCTGGCGTCCGGCACGATCGATCCGGCCGCCGACGGCAACTGGTCGTTCGAGCCGGCAGGCGAGGGCGTGGTCGTCACGCTGGAATCCTCACCGGCCGCGCAGGATCGCGCCGAGGCGGCCGGGCTCGCCTTCGACGAGGTGCTCGAATCCGGGTTCGCTCGCTATCGGCTGCCGCTGCAGTAGAGCGCGTGTGAGCGGGCTGCAAGGCGTGCCGGGCTACGCAGCATGCCGGCAGCTCGGTTACGCTGCCGACGTCATCGAACCGTTGAGATTGCGACCCCATGCAGACACTCGCACCCGGCGCGCCGGTACCGGCCATCGTCGTCGACCTGCTCGAGGGCGGCACGCGCACGCTCGGAACCCGCGCCCCGCACTGGGAGCTGCTGGTGGTCTATCGCGGCAGGCACTGCCCGCGCTGCAAGAGTTATCTGGCAAGGCTTGGCGAGAAGCTCGACGAGCTTCAAGCGCTGGAGACCGACGTGCTGGTGGTGTCGAGCGATCCGAAGGAGAAGGCGCAGGCCGATCGAGACGAGTTCGACTGGCGGTTTGCGCTGGCATACGGTCTGTCGGTCGAGCAGGCGCGCGCACTGGACCTGTACGTCTCCACACCGACCTCGCCGGAGGAGACCGATCGGCCGTACGCCGAACCCGGACTGGTGCTCGTCAACCCTGACGGGGTGGTGCACGTGGCGGCACGGTCCAATTCCGCCTCGTTCCGCCCGGACCTGGACGTGGTGGTGGACGGCATCCGCGGCATTCGCACGCGCGGGCTGCCGGTGCGCGGACTCGGCTGAGCGGCGACGATTCGGTGACGATGTCCTGAGTGATGACGGAATTCCGTCATGGAAACGTGATCAAAACGTGGCACGCTCGACACTCTTCACGTTCATGGTGACCGAACCGATGACGACACCGCACCGAACCGTCCGCCGTTGCGCGTTGCTTGCGACGCTGCCCGCCTTCCTGGGCGCCGCCCTGATCACCGATATGGCGCTGGCCGCCACGGTGGAGATCGGGCAGCGGCCACTCTGGCTTGCCGATGGCCTGCCGGAAGGCGAGCTGCGCGATGCGCTGGCAAGCTGCGACCTCGCCGACATCGGCCCGTCGGACTTCTCCATCGGCCACCGCGGTGCACCCCTGCAGTTTCCCGAGCACACGGTGGAAGGCTACACGGCCGCCGCCGGCATGGGAGCGGGCATCGTCGAGTGCGACGTCACGTTTACCAAGGACCGGGAGCTGGTCTGCCGACACTCCCAGTGCGACCTGCACACCACCACCAATATCCTGCAGACCGATCTGGCCGAGCGCTGCAGCATGGCACCGGACATGAACAGCGACACCCCGTTCGCCGAGGTGCAGTGCTGCACTTCCGACATCACGCTGGCCGAGTTCCGCACCCTGGAGGCGAAGATGGACGCCGGTGATCCGGAAGCGAAGACGCTGGAGGACTACCTGGACTCCACCGCGAACTTCCGCACCGATCTCTACACCAACCGCGGCACCCTGTTGACGCATGCCGAGAGCATCGCGCTGTTCGACGAGCTGGGCGTGGGCATGACGCCGGAGCTGAAAGAGGCACTGGTGCCGCTGCCCTTCGATGGCGATTACACCCGCAAGGCCCAGGCCGACCAGATGTTGCAGGAATACCGCGATGCCGGCATCGATCCGTCGCGCGTGTGGCCGCAGTCGTTCGAGAGCGACGACATCGCCCACTGGCTGGAGAGCGCGCCGGATTTCGCCGACCAGATCGTGCATCTGGAGGACCGCTACGAGGAGGAAGGGTTCGATCACATGGACCCGGACACCTGGACGCCGAGCATGCAGGAGTACGTCGATGCGGGGCAGACGTACCTCGCCCCGCCGCTGTGGATGCTGGTGACCACCGATGCCGACGGCACGATGGTGCCGTCCGAATACGCCAAGGCGGCCGTTGAGGCGGGCCTGAAGCTGATCGCCTGGTCGCTGGAGCGCTCCGGTCCGTTGTCCGGCGGCGGTGACTGGTACTACCAGAGCGTCACCGAGGCAACGGACGACGAATCGGACGTGCTGGTGCTGCTGGACGTGCTGGCGCGTGACGTCGGTGTGGAGGCGGTGTTCTCGGACTGGCCCGCAACGACCACGTACTACGCGCACTGCCTGCCGGACGTGGTGGCGCAGTAGTCAGCGACGGCCGGCGCCTTCGCGGGTCGCCTCGACGAGCTCCCGATGGCGTTGCTCGTCGACGCGCGCACCCTTGTTCTTGTGCGCCACGGTGAAAAATCCCACCAGGCAGACGACGGGCCACAAGGCCAGGTTGGCGATGATCGGGAACACACCGAAGGCCATGGCCTGCAGCACGGTGAAGACCAGCCCCGCGATGGCGCTGGAGTAGAACAGGCTCAATCCTGTCACCCCGAACACCAGGTTGAGCAGGAACTGCACGATCTGCGATTTCTTCATGGCTACGGCTCGGCGACAGGACGGCCGCCGATTCTGACGCGCGCCGGCGGGTTCGGCTAGCCGCGCAGCGCGCGCGGTCGAAATTTCCTGAGCCCGCTTGCGATCGCCCGCCGTTCAACGGCAGGACACCCAGGCAGCCGATCAGGAAAACCCGCCCTGCCCATTCGATCGTCGCGACCGCCGTTTCGATCGTGACCTCTGCAGGCTCTGACGAGACGGTCGACCGCCGTCTTCGCCAGGGCGCGAACCGGTTGCGCCGGGCCCCGCGATCGCTTCGCCCCGGCGCCGATACGGTGCGGGTGAGTAACTTCGGCGAGGCGGCTGAAGAGTTTGCAAGGGGTGGTCGCTATGCCAACTGACGACCACACGCGGAATCAAAACCATGAAGTGTTCCAGAACCCTGGTCGGCGCGCTCGTTGCGCTGAGCACCGCAGCCTTGCCCCTGCACGGGCAGGCCGAAGATCTCAAGATCGGCCATTTGACCTATCACACGGGCGAGTACGGCGCCTTCGGCGACTTCTTCGATGCGGTGACGGACTTCACCGTCGGCGTCATCAACGAACAGCCACCGCTGGGGCGCAAGGTCGCCGTGCTGCACCAGGACCAGGGCACGATCGGCGAAGAGCGCGCGGCCAAGTTCCTCATCGACAAGGAACAGGTCGACGTGCTTCTCAACCCTGCTCACAATTACATGGATTACCGGGACGAGGTGCTTGGCAAGATCGCCTCCGGGCGCAAGCTGCTGATGCCGTCCGTGCATGGCGGGGCCATCGATGCGGTCTACGGCGGCAGCGCGGATGAGCCACTGTTTCGTGGCGCGCCGATGGACTCCGCCATCGGCACCGCCGCCGTGCTGCACGCGAAGGAATCCGGCAAGTCGAGCGTGACCATCGTCTCCAGCGATATCTCTGGTTCCAGGTTGCAGCGCGACACCGCGATTCGCGTGGCTGAAAAACTGGGCGTGGACGTGTCCGACACCATCGAGTTCCACCCGGGAACCGCAGACTTCGAGGAGCTGGCCGGACGCATCGGGGCTTTCATGCCCGAGGCGGTACTGGTGTTCGCGCCGCCCGAGGAAAGCGGACGTCTGGTCAAGGCCGGTGCGGACATGGGCGAGTCGTGGTTCATTGTCGGTGGTACCGAACTGTTTGAACCGGCCTTCGTTGAAATGGCCGGTATCGAGGCCATTCAGCAGCACCAGAGCGTGGATTTCACAGGCTTTGCGCACACCGAGGATGCGGCCTGGGACTTCTACCAGTCAGCCGCCGAAGGTTCCGCCCAGGCAGAGCGCATCGGCGATGTCTCCAACTCCTACGCCATTCAGTACTACGATCTGCTGATTGCCTCGGCGCTGGCCATCGAGAAGGCCGGGTCCACCGAACCGGATGCGTGGGCCGCGGCCATGCACAGCGTGACCGGGGGTGGCGGCGAGCAGGTGCACACCTACGCCGAGGGCATCGCGGCGCTGCGCGCAGGCAAGGACATCGACTATGAAGGCGTCACCGGCACGGTGGAATATTCGGACACCGGTGTGGTCGCCGGCACCATCGGGATCTACAACTGGGCCGACGCCGACACGGTGGAGAGCGTGGGCGCCACCGACGGCGAGATGGTCATGGCGCTGTCGGAGGACTGAGCCGCACGGCGGTACCCGGGCAGGCGATGCAGACTTTCGCGTCGCCTGCCCGGCAGCTCCGTCGACATGAAGATCGACGCTCATCAGCACGTCTGGCAGCTCTCCCGGGGCGACTACGGATGGATCACCGCCGAGCTTCCAGCGCTGTTCCGCGATTTCACCCTTGCCGACCTGCTGCCTCATCTGAACGCCTGCGGGATCGATCGCAGCGTGCTGGTGCAGGCTGCGGCCTCGCTGGACGAGACCCGCTTCCTGCTCGAGCTGGCCGACCGCGAACCGCGTATTGCAGGCGTGGTCGGCTGGGTGGACCTATCGAGCCCGCAGGCGTGTGCGCACATCGACGAACTGGCGGTGCATCCGCGTCTGGTCGGCATACGGCCGATGCTTCAGGATATCGACGATACCGACTGGGTGCTGCAGCAACCCGTGGTGAACGCCTTGCAGTACGTGGCGGCGAGCGGACTGACGTTCGATGCGCTCGTGCAGCCACGTCACCTGGATGCCATCGCCTTGCTGGCGCAGCGGGTGCCGAAGTTACCGATCGTCATCGATCATGCCGCGAAGCCGGTCATGGCGCGCGGCCGCTCTCCGGATGCCGCCTGGTTGCGCGGTCTGGCAAGGCTTGCGGCGATGCCGCAGATTCATTGCAAGCTGTCCGGCCTGGCGACCGAGTTCGGCGAGGGGTGGACGGTGCGCGAGCTACGACCCTTCGCTTGCGCGGTGCTCGAGCGTTTCGGTGCCGGGCGCGTGATGTGGGGCAGCGACTGGCCGGTGCTGGAGCTGGTCGGCACCTACGAGGGCTGGCACGCCGCCTCGGTCGAACTGACATCGACCCTGGGCACCGAGGAGCGGGCTTTCGTGTTCGGGGGCACCGCGATGCGGTTCTACCGGCTACCGCCTGCCCGAGCGCCCGCCTGAGCGCCGGCGGGGCAGCCGACGAGACCGCAGGCGGTGCATCATCGGCTCGATTCTGATCGCAGCCGCTCCGCCTCGAAGCATGCCACCTCGCTGTCACCGAGCACCCGCCTCGGCGGATATTCCTGCGTGCAGCGTTCGGTCCGCAGTCCGCAACGCGGGTGATAGTGGCAGCCACCGGGCGGGCTGATCGGGTCCGGCACCTCGCCGCTGTCGGTAGCGTGCACGCGACCGAATCCGGTCAGCCTGGGGGCTGCGTCCAGCAGCATGCGCGTGTACGGGTGACAGGGTTGCGTGAACAAGGCTTCGCGCGGTGCCGACTCCACCAATCGGCCCAGGTACAGCACGCCGATGGTGTCGGCCATGTAGCGCACCACCGACAGGTCATGGGTGATGAACAGGTAGCTCAAGCCCAGGTCGCGCTGCAGATCACGCATCAGGTTCAGCACCTGCGCCTGCACCGATACGTCCAGCGCCGAGGTGGGTTCGTCGCAGACGATCAGCTCGGGTTCGGAGGCCAGGGCGCGGGCGATTCCGATGCGTTGACGTTGCCCGCCGGAGAATTCGTGCGGAAATTTGCCGGCATCGGCCGCCGATAGACCCACCTGTTCGAGCAGCGTGCCGACGCGTGAAGCGACATCGCTGCCGCGCGCCAGGCCGAAGGTGCGGATCGGCTCACCGATGATGTCGGCCACCCGCCAACGCGGGTTCAGGCTGGCGTACGGGTCCTGGAAGATCATTTGCACGCGGCGGCGCAGCGCGCTCATGGCGGCACGCGTGGCGGTGGCGGGATCGGTGCCGTCGATGTGCACGGATCCCTCGCTCGGCGCCAGCAGACCGACCACCATCCGTGCAATGGTGGACTTGCCGGAGCCGGACTCGCCCACCAGCGCGTACGTCTGCCCGCGTGCGACACTGAAACTGACGTCATCCACCGCCGTCAGGATGCGTTTGCCCTCGCGCCGCACGAGTCGATTCAGCCAGGCGCTGGAGACATCGAAGCGCCGCGTCAGGCTGCGCACCTGCACGATGGCATCGTCCGCATCGGCCACCAGGGGCGCGACGGTGTCGATTCCGGCCTCCGTCACGGGTAGTCCTCGTGCAGCCAGCAGTGCACCGCACCGTCGCCGAGTGGAGTGAGAGAGGGCGCGCGTTGCGCGCAGATCGACATGGCGCTCGGGCAGCGTGGGTGGAAGGCGCAGCCGTCCGGGATGTTGCTCAGGCCGGGCATGGCGCCGGGGATCTGCACCAGGCGATCGGTGGCTGCGCGTCGGGGCGAGGTGTCCGGGGTGGAACCCATCAAGCCGCGCGTGTAGGGGTGCGCCGCATCGCCGAGCACCTGGCGGGTGGTTCCGATCTCGGCGATGCGGCCGGCGTACAGCACCGCGACCCGGTCGGTGGTCTCGGCGATCACGCCCATGTCGTGGGTCACCAGCATGACACCGACATCGCGCTCGGTGCACAACCGTCTGAGCAGCGTGAGCACCTGAGCCTGCACCGATACGTCGAGCGCGGTGGTCGGCTCATCGGCAATCACCAGTTCGGGCTCCGCGATCAGCGCCAGCGCGATGACCACACGCTGTCGCATGCCGCCGGAGAATTGGTGCGGCCAGGCGTCCAGGCGTTCGGCGGCCGCGGGAATGCCGACATCCACCAGCGCTTGCAGCGCGCGCTCACGCGCTTCGCGGCGCGAGATCGGCAAGTGGGCGAGTGCTGTCTCGGCCAGTTGATCGCCGATGCGCTTCAACGGGTCCAGGCTGGTGGAGGGATCCTGGAAGACGGTGCCGATGCGTGCCCCGCGCACCCGCTGCAGCTCCCGATCGGAGAGGCCGTCGATGCGCGTGCCCGCCAGCGTGACACGGCCGCCGGCGATGTGCGCCGGCCGGTCGAGCAGACCGATGATGGCGGCGCCGGTGATCGATTTGCCCGCGCCCGATTCACCGACCACACCGAGAATCTCGCCACGCCGGATCGAGAAACTGACGCCATCGACGGGCCGCAACGTGCCGTGGCGTGTCGGGATCTCGACAATCAGATCCTCGACACGCAACAGCGCCTCGCGCGTCTGCCGGGCGGTTGCGGAAGCCGCGAAGGCTTGGGTGCCACGGCCGGGCAGCGGCACGGTTGCATCGTGATCGGGGCCGCTGGACATCAGCGCAGCTTCGGATTGAGCACGTCGCGCAACCAGTCGCCCAGCAGGTTGACCGACAGCGCCAGGGCCAGCAGCGTCAGCGCCGGAAACAGCAGGATCCACCACTCGCCGGAGAACAGGAAGTCCTGGCCGATGTTGATGAGCGTGCCTAGAGACGGGCTGGTCGGTGGTGCACCGACGCCCAGGAAGGAGAGCGTGGCCTCGGTGATGATGGCGAGCGCCAGGTAGATGGTGCCGATCACCAGCACCGGCCCCATCACGTTGGGCAGCAGGTGAGAGAACAGTATGGCGCTCGGTCGGCGGCCCACCAGGCGGGCCGCCTGCACGTAGTCCTTTCTCGATTCCACCATGGCGGAGCTGCGCACCGTGCGCGCGAACTGCACCCATTCGGACAGCCCGATCGACAGGATCAGCACCCATACCGCCATCTGTTCGCGGCTTTCGGGCGGCAGCAGGCCGCGCGCCACGCCGAAGATCAACAGCGCCACCAGGATCGAGGGGAAGGTGAGCTGGACATCGGCGATGCGCATGATCAGCGCATCCACCCAGCCGCCCGCGTAGCCCGCGATCAATCCAAGCGTGACACCGAGCACGGCAGCGAAGGTCACCGCCGCCAGCCCGATCAGCAGCGACAGGCGCATGCCGTACAGGATGGTGGAGAATACGTCGCGCCCTTGGTCGTCGGTACCGAGCCAGTACACCGATCCGGAGCCCATGCCTTCGGTCATGGGTGGCGTGAAGCCATCCATCAGATTCAGGGTGGCAGGCTGGAACGGCGTGTGCGGGGCGATCAACGGTGCGGCGAGCGCGGCGATCACCAGGGCTGCGAACACGATGGCCGCAACGATCGCCACCGGCGAGTGCCGGAACGACCAGACGATATCGCTGTGCCAGGCGCGCGACAGGCGGCTCATGAGCGTGCCGTCGGGCGTTCGGCGCGCAGCCGCGGATCGATGACCGCGTAGAGCACATCGACGATCAGGTTGATGGTCACGAACAGCGTGCCGACCAGCAGCAGGTAGGCGGCCATGATCGGGATGTCCACGAACTGGATGGCGTTGATGAACAACAGCCCCACCCCCGGCCACTGGAACACCGTCTCGGTGATGATCGCGAACGCGGTGATCTGGCCGACCTGCAAGCCGATGATGGTGATCACCGGCACCAGCGTGTTCTTCAACGCGTGGCCGAAGTTCACCGCCCGGTCGGACAGTCCGCGCGCGCGGGCAAAGCGGATGTAGTCGGTGCGCAGGACCTCGAGCATCTCCGCCCGTACCAGGCGCATCACCAGCGTCATCTGATAGAGCCCGAGCGTGATCGCGGGCAGCACCAGGGACTTCAAGCCCGACACGGTGACCAGCGACGAATCCCAGCCGAAGAGGTTACCGGTCTGGCCGCGCCCGAACGAGGGCAGCCAGCCGAGCTCCACGGCGAACACCCAGATCAGCAGCACACCGATCAGGAACGTGGGTAGCGAGACCCCGATCAGCGAGGCGGACATGATGGTGTTGGCCAGCCAGCCATCTCGATGGATGGCGGTATAGACCCCGAGTGCAATGCCGAACACCGTGGCGAACAAGGCGGAGACCAGCGCCAGTTCAAGCGTTGCCGGCAGTCGATCGGCGATCAGGCCGGCCACCGGCACACCGTTGCGGTACGAATTGCCGAACTCGCCCCGCACGGCGTTGCCGACGAAGCGGGCGAACTGCACCGGGACCGCATCGTTCAGCCCGAGCCGCTCGCGCAGCTCGATCCGATCGGCCTGGGTCGCCTCCTGACCGAGCAGGCCGTCGAGCGGATCGCCCACGAAGCGAACCAT
>JAUKWC010033546.1:0-17618 GCA_032356245.1 Endocladia muricata | reverse complement strand
GGTGGCAGGGTTGGCTGGCTTATGTGCCTGACCGAGTGCCGATGATGTCCTTCGCCTCGGGTATGTCGCAACAGTAGTTGGTGAGAACTGGGTGACATTTCCGGAGATGATGGTAGGCATCTGAACATGTGAAGCCTACTAGGGTCTCTTCATACAGAAGCGATCGCAGAGAGTGCAGAGCGGAGTGCAGTACGAAGGGTTTGGTGTCGAGTGCGCGCGTAGTCGAAGAAGGTGGAAGGACGTCAAAGTCTCTGTCGTCCACTGTGGGGAAGAGCCGGACAGGAAGATAGCCATGAACGGTGTGTCGGGACAATATGCAGTGGCGGCGGAAGGCGGCAGTGAAGTTGAGGAGAGTGAGATGCACGGGATACGTAACAGGGGCGCCGTTCTTAAGCGTAGTGGCGGATTTATCCGTATATATCTGTATGCAATCTACAAACGAGTGGGGCCCTGACGCCCTGGTGTCCCCGATGACACCCTCGGGCTCGCCACCCATGACTTCTTCCGTGAGGTCTTGACAAAGTCGTTGGTGGGCGTCAGTCTGCAGGGGATGCGCGAAGAGATGCGTGTCGCTCTGCGGGGGGTCACCACAAGGACAGAAGTAGTAAGACTCTATGTTCGCTTGCGCTACTTGCTTTCGCAGGATCTCGACAGGGTCCTGGAAATAGGCAGTTCCGAAGGAAGTACCGCTGTGTCCCAACACACGAATTGCGGAGAAGCTCTGATGGTAAAGCTCCTACTCGACAACGAGTGTGAGCGAGCGACCTTCTTGTGAGGAGCGAATGCGGTCTCGAAAGCGGGCGAGAGAGAGGGAGGCATCCCTGACGGTAGAGATGATCTTGTCAACCGTGCGCGGGCCGGCAGTCCTCTCTACATTGGCAAGAGAAACTGCGATAGATTATATGAGGAGGCCGGTCTTCCTTTTGGTCGGTTTTGCATCAGGGTGACACAGGAATGGGAGTGAGGGAAGCAGAGGTGCCGATGCCTCATCAGAAAGGACGTTGTCATCGTAGTGGACAGGAGGTTCTGGGGCGGGTGAACCTTGAGGAAAAGTAGGGACGAGCTCAGCCGGTCAGTGTGTTCGGAAGTGACACTGTTGCTCGTGTTTAGAAAAGGAGCATAAGTCGGAAGACGAGTAGACGCAGTGCCGGTATTTGCAGCGCATATTGAGGGCTGGAAAGGATAGCAGCAAGGAGAAGGGGTGGGGGGAGGAGTGAGTGAACGGAGAGGTACGACGTTTACCACGGGTGGAGCTATCTTCTTGTTTTCAGTGATTACAAGACGATAGGTCCGCTTGCGAGCACTCCCGCGTTCACGAAACCTAGTGCAGGTCTCGTGCACGCAGCAGTGGTCAAGGTGGAAGACGGGGCCTGCCATTCGACACGCACGCACGCTATTTGCTGTAGCGACAAGAGAACACCATGCGTTCCCTGCTGGTTTCTACAACGAGAGGTGGGAATCGAAAAGTAGTGATACTGTAATATCCGTAATTGAAAGGTTTTCGAAATTTCGCACGGTCTAGGGTAATTTCATGTAGGGTATTTTAAAGGCACGGCGGCGAAACTATGGAACGCAAGAACCTGCCACAGGCCCTATTTGAACCGCAGCGACACGGGACGCTACCACGCTAAATCTGCACAGTTACCCTCCCGTCAACAGTAAGTACTGAGCGACAGTTTTTCCTTGTGATGCGACGGCTTGCACAGGTAAGCAGCGCTTATTCGAAACGGTATTCGCACGGGCGCGAAGGGTCTGAGCGGGATAGGAGGCGTCGTTGAATAGTGCTGTTCCGGGTGATGTGCGATGCTACACGGGGAGTGCGGGCTGTTGGAGGTAGAGGGCGTGAAGGAGTGCGGGTGATGGTGTGGTGTGGTGTGCAAACTGGGAGGGTTTTGGGCGGGATGGGTGGTGTCGTCAAAGAGTGGCGAGGCGTTCGCTGTTCAACGTGATGCGGGAAGTGCTGGCTGTTGGAGGTCGAGTGCGATGCGATGCGGGGAGTGTGAGCTGTTGGAGGTGGAGAGGTCGAGGCAATGGTAGTGGTGGTGGAGTGTGGTGGACAAACTGGAAGGGAAGGCGGGCGAGACCGGTGGCGTCGTTCAAGAGCGACAAGGCGTTCGGTATTCGATGCGATGCGGGGAGTGCGGGCTGTTGGTGACGGACAGGGCGAGGCAATGCTGGTGTTGGGGGAGTGTGGTGTATAAACTGGAAGAGAAGGCGGACGGGACGGGTAGGGTCGTTAAAGAGTGACGAGGCGTTCGTTTTTCGCAGTGATGCTGGGAGTACTGGCTGTTGGAGGTGGAGAGGGTGGGGGAGGGCGCGAGATGGTAAGGTGTGGTAGACAACCTGTAAGCGATAGTCGGCTGGGTGGAAGGGGTCGTTCAAGAGTGGCGAGGCCCTTGGTGTTCGACGCGATGCGGGGAGTGCGGGCTGTTGGAGGTGGAGAGATTGAGGGAGTGCAGGTGATGGTGGGACATGAGTGTGAAAACGTAAATTTGTCAGAATACTCAAGAAGGCCTATTCATGTAGCAGTACGGAAATGTAATAGAACGATACTGGACGTTTAGCCCGCGCAGTGGACGTTCGGTTTAGTTTTAGTAAATACGCAGCGCACCTGTACTTTATGCAGTTCCGAATGCAACAAAATTTTATTCGGCACTGCGAAAAGTGCCTTTGTTGAGCAGAAAAACTAGGAATGGACTTCCGCATGTCGCAGTACGGTGCGCAGTACGACTGCATCCTAGAACTTCACAGCCCGTGGTATAGCAGCTAATACTACTGGACCTCGACGTCCATCGGCTGGAAGTCCGGGCCTAGTAGTACTAGAGTCGGAACTGCAGAATGTGTAGAAAACCACGGGTATGACTAGACCTCGTACTGCTCTCAGTGGACGTCCGCATCCATTTCCGGAGACACAGTCGCTGATACGTACGGATTTCCCACGGTTACAGCTGCTCTTCACCTGTTGGTAGACACAATCATCTGCTGATAATGCTGGCTCGCAAAAAATCATGATTCCAGTGATACCGCAGCAAGCTGAGCTGACTTCACATCCACTTTCCGGCTTGCAATCGAGTGACACATATTGTGGAATTCCTATAGAAATCTAGCTCGCCTCTAGCTCGTGCCACCTCGACATGCTCTCATCGACGCATATGCGGTGAGAAGGCTTGAATCATGTAGCCCAATGACCATTAATTGTATCAACAAAACCTTTGACCAGGATCCGTCTGGGATACCTAGACTGAGCGCCGCTTCGAGCTCTGGTAGTTGCGATGCAGATGTGAAACTGCTCGAAACAGTTACGAGGCATTATGTTACCCAAACGCGCAGATACAAATTGTTTGCTGCTTGTGATGCTACTCGTGAGTGTGCGGCGATTTCTGAACTGGCAGCTTGTCGTCGGGACCAGACTCCCAAAAAAATTGTGAACTTTCCCCTTCGGTTATAGGCTCGAGAAAATTGCATTTCAGTTTCCTGCTTGTCCACGCAACCATGCAATTCAGATAACGCTGCGGGAACATCCACATGAAGTAGTCGAATAGTGTCAATGATGTAGGTTAGGAGCTTTCAGATACAATCTCGTCGATTGGACCGATGACCTTCGAAGGCTTCACGCGGACGAAGCCGTTCATTTCCAGTATAACTTCGGCACGAGTCCACACTCCACCATTGACCTCAACGACCGGGCGGGATGCATCTTGTCTCGTACTCCTTGTGAAATCGTGAATCTTTGTATCGACGATTGTGCCGGGGTCGATGTCAAAACCCGATTCGGAACTGCTGGAATGACTTCCCAATTTCCCGGAGCTCTGAGGAGCAATACCGTTTCCTGTTATAGTAGCTTATTCAGCACTCTCTCTTGCTTTGATGTTTGTCAGCTGCAGTGACATAGAATTGATAACATCGGCAAGCTCCCAGCTAACATTGACATCAATCATATTTCCGCCGTGGACCTCGGACTTCTTGATATCTTTGACGGTTCCGGAGACTTTCTTGACCTTCTAGTTGGCACCATGCATCTGCCAAAACTTGGATTCGGAGTTTACGAGGCGAGCGCGAGTATGAACTTGCGATTCAATGATGCGACGGGGGTCGGTAGTAGGAAACATGGGTTTTGAGAATTGAGGACTCTTCGGGATGTTCGATGGAATTCTGGTTCTTTCTGTCAGTGAAGTTGGACAACTCCAGCCTATCTGAGCTGCCAACACTACGGGGCGTTGCTTCAGCAAAAAGACGAAGTTAAAAAGAATTTCTGATGATTTTCTATTTCGACTTGAAAATTGGCCTCACATGAAGCGAAATGCCCAATAGACACTTGCAGTAGCGTTGTGGAAGTATGAAAGCAGGGAAATACAAATGTACAGAGGTTCAACGAATACGAGGGCCCTGAAACACCGCAGCAAGTGCACGATCGCAAGTCTTCCCTGTCGCACGGAAGTTTGAGCGTATGGAGGCAACGTAGTAAACCTATACTCATATGACTGGAGAACCTGAGCGATTTTGAGAAATGAAGTGCGAGCGGAAGAGATATAGGAGTCAATATAAGCTTTGACGACAATAGCGAGGCTCAAAGAAGTGGACTTGAATACAAAGCACCTCTCTCTTCGGCAGCTTGAAAGTACACTACCTCCTACGAAAATCTGTGGCACACATCGGGATTCTGGACTTCTTATCCGGGTTCTGTACTTTGCGGGAAAGTCTTGGCCGAGTTCAGACTAGCAGACGGAACTCGACGAAGTGCAAAAGAGCTCCCTTGACTCAAACTGTGCCCAATCACGGAGCACCATAGAGTAGATCCTGTACATTCATTGTATTCCATATTTTATTTGTGGCGACTGCAACGTACCTTGATATCTCCGCAAATTTTGACCTCCTACTAGGCCACATGCCCAATGGATGTAGAGGGATATTGGGGATCCTTTCCTTGAATGGGGTGAGATGCTAAATTTATCTAATTTAGTACAAGGAAGTAGATACCCATAGTAGACGATGCCACTACTCGTGTCATTGGTACTGTAGTACTTGACACGGTGTGTCCGTAATCGGCATGGGCCGCGTTACAGCATGAATCCGCATTCTACTGTTGGGCACTGTGTGCGCGACTGTGTGGTCCACAAGAACCTTACCCACAACGCTCTAATCCTACCTTACTAACTACTGTCGGTATCTTTATTCTCTCTCGACTACCTTATCGATCCCATGATTCCAGGCGAAATGAAGACATTGCACAACAGGCCTAAGCTCACAGTTTTTCTTATTGAACGCAAACTGTCATACAGTATGTACAACGAGGATTATCCGAGAATTGGTACGGAATCAGGAATTCAGAACCGAAAAAAAAATTCCGGTGTCGCATCGAATGGTTTCCAGGCCTTTCATATATGACGAAAAGCGTATTCTTAAATTTAGAACTAATGAAATGTTAACTACGTCCTCACACTCATTGGTAATTAGCCGGCTGTCTACAAAGTCGTGCTGCCGTCGTGCGAATCAGTTGAGTATGTCTCAGATTGCTTAAACAGAATTTCTAACTATGTGATGGGTTTTTTTTGGAACGCTCAACGCCGTCGGGGGAATCTCGGACCGCCGGATAGGCAGCTGAATCCTGCTGGTCTCAATGCGCTGGCTACATCTTCGTCTGCCTCATCCTCGACAATGTCGTCCTCGACACTGCAACATAATCCTAGCCTCGACGTCGACTACACATTGCTTGATGCAGAGGACCCGTCATTCGAGTTAGGCTGGCTGGCTTCTTTCCTGTTGTTTGGACTCTCAGGTGCCAGTGCTGACGACCCAAAGTATAGAGCAGTCGCAAAGCTACACCGTTTGACGGTGGAGAACGGTATACAGGGTGTGAAAGTTCCGAACTATTTCATAGCATTTCGAGTGTACGCAGTGATGGTTGACCGTCAAGCTAAAGCCATACTCGAAGAGCAGCGACGAATGGAGCGTTTCGAAGAGTCACTGTCCCGCCCGCCCGCATTCTCACTACAACAACTGGCGATTAGCGTTGTCCGGAAACGGCCACGAGCACGCCCGTTTGTTTCTGCAGACTCTTTATCAGACCCCCCTGCAGAACCTCGGCGGTGGTCTTTAGGCGAAATTGGTGATTTGGTGGAGCTTGAGGCTTTTGCTGCTCGACGATGGTCCGTACCGGAAGCAGTGCTCTCGACTTCACACGAGGTCCTAGGCAAAAAAAATTCCGAAAGCATTCAAGGCAGCACAGGTAGGCTTCTGGATAAGCTCCAGCGAGAGACATCAAGGAATAGCTTGGAAACTCAGCTCAGTCTTCAAAGCGATGACGATAAGAGCAAGGGTGTACTTAGCAGTGCCCGACAAGTTACAGCAGAACATGTGCAACTGCTGTACCACATGCTACGCCACGCAGAGAGTGTCTACGGGTTTCCTCTTACCGTAGCATCTGCTCCTCGCGTGTCCCTGACTAAAGTCACCAAGAAGGGCATAATCAGCAGTCGCACTGGAGTTTCTCCGGTAGATCTGAAGGTGACCAGTTTTTCAACAACCGCGTTCTTACCAGCTCATTACGTCGCAGTAGACCGCCACATCAGAGCAATCGTTATCTGTGTACGAGGGACTGCGAACCTAGTGGATTCCCTCACTGATTTTGCCGCAACCTATGACCCCATGAAAATCCGTCGTTCAACTTCTGGCGAAGGAACCGATTTTCTGGAAGGTTATGGACATGCGGGAGTTTTGCGAAGTGCTCGCAATCTATTCCAGCGCATACGCGGCAAAACTTTGGCAGCGATTAAGGAAAACCCCGACTTTTCCCTGTTCATAACTGGACATTCTCTCGGGGCCGCCATTGCCGCCGTGTTGGCGCTCATCATGCGAGGTGATTGCGCGTTCCCGAACGCTCTTGCTTTTTGCTTTGCTCCGCTTCCATGCATGACCTTAGAGCTTGCCGAGCAGAGTGCAGAGTTTGCAATTACTGTAGTGAACGGACCAGACATTGTCCCACGGCTTGGCATCTCCCAGATGCTCCCCTATATTGCTACTGCACAGTATGTAGCCCGGTTGACTAAACCAAGGAAAACCCTGGTAGTTCTGGGGATGCATAATGCAGCCATAGACTGGGAAGATCTTGAGGCTCACAATTCCGCTGAAGTGGAGAAATTGAAGAAAAAACACGAAGGGCAGCGACTGCATATTCCTGGAAAGGTTTTTCAGTTGGTTCACAAGAATGAAGTACATAGGAGGGAAGCATTCCGGAACAGATTATTTCGTCGTCGTAATGTGGAAGTTGTGCCTGTTCCTCGTACACAGTTCTTGGAAGTGAGGAGTAGAGACAAGAAGATGTTCATGTCACATGCCCCTTATAGCTACAAGAGCAAACTGCGTCTTGTTTTGAAGGGAATGGATGTGGGACCTTTACGATGGATGTCGGGGGGTTCAGTTTTTCGTAACTTGTTGTTGGTACCTGTAGCAAGGCTGTGGCCCCCCAGTTCGCAACATTGCACCGCGAGTGAGTCGCTCGACAATCTTGTCGAAAGACTTGTTGTCAGAGACGGTTCACCAATACCTGAGTGGGCTATAGATGAAGGTTGAAGGGTCATTATTGCATCAATCCGTGGAACGTTCTTAGGGGGTCAATGGAACCCTATACCACCAATATTGCAAACGTGTAGTTGTCATCAAAAGTAGATGCAGATCTTCGTGTGTACACTTCCATTCTTGTTCTGCACACATATTGACAGTTTTCGTCCGGTCTACGGTGCACTGCGAAGAAAATCAGGATATTGTCATCGAGATGTCTTTGAACAATCATGTTTCAAAACTACAAGTTTTCAATATTGCGCTATCTCATGACTAGTCGGACCCTGCGTTTGGCTGAGCTGTAGATAAGATTCAAGATCCAGATAATTGCAGTTATTTATTTTGAGTGTTCTACAAACCTTGCCCTGTGATCTTGCCGGAGAGTCGTACGATCGACGAGTTTCTAGAGTGCTCAGACCAGTGCCACTCAACTGATGGTCATTGAAATTGAGAAGAATTGAGGAACTCCAGCATAGACCCCCATCTGCAGCTGAAAGCCACACATAACTAGAGGGCCATTTATATGTAACATGCACTGACCGTATGTGCATTCGCTCAACTTCCAGCTAGGAGACCATGCAAAGTTCTGGTTCTGTGAGGGTAAAGTTATCTGGCAACGACTGATGGCCTCCACATAACCCAGACACCTTTCATTTCAAGTTCTGAGATCAATATCTCATGTGATCATGCGACAACATTTTGTCTTTTTTTTTATATGAAGAGATTTCTTTGATCCCCAATTCTTGAGCGCAGGAATTTTGCCCCTTTGTAGAACGGAGTCACCGCAGTACGCTTTGTACTCTTTGTTGATTAGGTAGAAAAAGTGCAGTCGTGCCGAGGATTCATTTTTTTAGATTCGCCTTGAAGTTGCACCGAGGATACTCATTATCATGCCGACGAGCGAGCCTGTCAAGATCGGTATTCTGTCCACCGCCAACATTGCTCGGACTTTTTTGGAAGCTCTGAAGCTAGTCCCGGAAGCTGGCATCTGCATGGCGGTGGCATCCCGTAGCGTCGAAAAAGCTCGGAAGTTTGCGAAGGAAAGCGGGATTCCAACGGCATGTACGTATGAAGAGCTTCTCAAAAAGGAAGTTGAAGCAATTTACATTCCTTTGCCTACAGCCTTGTCCACGGATTGGGCCGTACGTATCGCCGAAAACGGAATTCATGTGCTGGTTGATAAACCATTTGCCAGTGCGGATGACGTGCAGCGTATCATAGACGCTTGTGAAAAGAGTGGAACTATTTTTATGGACGGCACACACTTTGTACATTCTAGTCGTACTCGTCTGGTAGCTGATAAGATTAGAAATGGTGAGATCGGTGACGTGAGACGAGTGGATTCTTCTTTCTGTGTTCCTCTCGGCCTGGATGGAAATATCCGCTCTGACCCATCTCTGGAACCGATGGGTGCTGCTGGAGATCTAGGATGGTACGTCATGCGCAGTGCCATTGCATACCTGGGCATGGATAAGACTGCTATTGTCAAGTCTGTGTTAAGTACTGGCAAAGTGCACCCCGAGTACAACATAGTCGAAGCCATGGAAGGTACGGTTGTTTTCGAATCCAGTGACTCTAATAGAATTGTTCTGAGCTTTTCGATCGATGCAGTTTGTACGTTCAGTCAGAATGTTTGCATCAAAGGCACAACCGGCATGATAGATATTTCGGGATTTGTCATACCCGACAGACAAACGGATGTTTTCGAGGAGGTCAGAAAGCCAGAAGATTACTCAACTGATACAGAGATAATCACTACGAGCACTGTTTCACATTTTGAGACCAGTGGTAACCCAGTAATTAAATTTCCAGTGAAGGAACGAGTTCTCGTGAAAGAAGAACAAGGTTTGACTCAGCCGGCGATGATGGTGAAAGAGTTTTGTCGAATGATCCGTGAAAACGATTTAGAAAAATCACGGCAGTGGTCAGCCCAGTCGCTTCAGACCCAAAAGTTGGTGGACACCGCATTTGAGCAAGTAGTGGCGTAAGGAAGTTCAACCACACCTTCGTAGGCAGGTATTTGTCAGAACGTGAGTTCACAGGTTCAAATGAGCGTCCCATATGGAAAGCTGCCCTCCTTCCTTCGAGGTACCCTGCAGAGACCGTACAACAGAATTCCTTTTTTGTCCCAGTAGGCTTTGCTTGTTGTAGCTACAACGTTAATAAAAAGATTGTCAGAAACTCTCCCAGCCTCAAAATTGCTGCAACAACCTTGAGATAGTGTCACGGATCACTTGCGGCTTAGAAACTTGTAGGGCATCTTCGGAGAAACTTAATATGCAGTTGTTGGAATGTTGGGACGTACCTAACATCTGTTCGCATTGATTCGTGATCCTTGTGTCCACGATATTAAATGGTAATTAATTTTAATGCAAAACTACTGCTAAACATTCGCTGAACATGCGAATGAAGGGGGCAAACGCTGTGATTGTACCGTACGAAGTCTAGACACGTTTGGCCTGTATACTCTGTACTCTGGCCTCTCCACTCAATTGCCATCCATTCCGACAGCGACTTCCTTCGACAGCAATGATCTGACATGCCTTGAGTACGGCTTCCTGATCCGCTTGCAGAGAGTAATTGTAACGAAACGCAGGGTGTAGGCACCGAACAGAAGAGTTGAGAAAGATTCGATCATCTTACGCAGCATACAGAATGTTGGCCTTTGTAGCTCGGCAGTCATGGAGAAAAGTCCAGAGTTTCCCGACTCTGAAAACTTTCGGCATCTCGGGTACTCGTGCGTATGCGACGGACACAAAAGATGGTGGAAGCGACAGGAGATCTGGAAAAAATACAGATGGGGATGAGGATGAGGATGAGGATGATGAATTTGGATTGGAGGGCTTCGATCTCGAGATAGACAAAGATGAAGACGATGCTGTTGCCAAGCTTGACGCACTCTCTAAACGAGAAGAGGACATTACGCCAGAGTTGGCGTCGGAGCTGGTTCAAAAAATTGTTGAGTCCTCCGCTGACTCGGTCGGAAAACCCGGTTTTGGGAAGGCCGAGATCATATCTGCCGTAACTCCACACACGATATCCGTAATGCGCGCAAGCCGGGTGTCCACTAATGCTGTTCATGCAGCGGGCTCTGAAAAGTACCCATACCCCGTGATAAGAAAGGTTTCCGGACAGATCAATGTTGCGCAGCTCGGCTTGTCACGTCCGGCTGAAGAGGTCCTGAAAATTTTGGCCGGCCCGAGGGTGAAGGGCAACCTGATAAAGTTTTCCTCGGAAAAGTTTCCTTCTATGGAAGAAAACCGCGCGCACATTGTGTCGCTACTTCATCGCCTAGTAGCTGCTGCCAAGATCTCGGTTGGAGAGGAAGTAGACAATACATCACTTGAAAGCTGGGAGGATGTTGCTGCGGAGGTACGAAGACAGGCACCTGATGAGATCGCAGAGGCAGGTGGTGATTCTGTGTTGCTTCTTGGTGAAGAGAAAAGCGGATCTTAAGGACAACGTGGCCTGAACCGAAAATATCTGTCATGGGGGGTATGTTAAATTAAGTTCAGTCACTCCTCGTTGGGAACGTTGAACGTAGTCCTCGTTTTTCTTCTCGTCTATGCATATGTTTCCTCTGTTGCCCTCTTTTCGGACTTACGTTTGGAGATCGAGCCGACTGCGCAACCGCAATGACACATTCGAACTCATGGGGTATGCCAGGGGAGATCCCCGTCCCTGAGACGGCCATAGCTGAAGAAAATTTGATGCGTGCCGCTTCCCAGAATATCGCTCGCAGCATAACGTCTGTTATTCTTGCTTCGTGTGACCAAGTACAAAGTAAGTAATCACCTATGCCTTTGGTTTGTGCTGGTGTAAAATTGAGTACCTATTGCTACTATGAAAGACTCTTGTAGTGTGACTGTGGTCTTCAAATGCTGATCGATCTTACCACGTTATATTTCTTCTGAGCAGAGATCGATTGTATGCACTCTGTAGGGGCTCAAGATGGACGAACTTTTACTACGTTATTGGCAGAGTGTGTTTACGCTTGTATCGCGACACCTGTGAATAGCGAGCAAAACGGTATTGAGGACGCATCGGAAAGTTATTCAGGAAAGGCATATACGGGAAGTGCATGCGCAAACGAGATGTAATTACACGAAAGAAGTGACATGACTAGACACCTATCTCGAAAACGGTACCTTAGTTACTGCCGCAGAAGTATGAGGACTACTCGTGCATGGATCTCGTATATCTCATTGTAAAGTCATTTAGCTATCATGTCAGTGATACAACTAATTTGGGAATCTCAGCGCAGCTTAGGGGTGAGAAATGCCAGGAATGATCTCTGCAGCTCTGCGATGAAGGTGTCGAAATCCTCAGAGCTCACACTGAATTCGTCTTCCCGAGACCTGGCAATGACTATGGAACTAGACGTTCTGTTGATAGCGTGAACTGTCGCTCTGATACGAAGTTTTTGTTTAGATGAGAAGGTCTTCTCGCTTCTAAGCTTCAGGTCACCGTTTCTTCGCACAGCAACCATGCAATTAAATTCCTTCATCAACACATCCGCCAAAATTGTGAGAGTTGATTGCGGGTCTCGCGGACTTGCGATTCGAATCTCTTGATTATTTCGGTTCCGGCTAAAAACTCGTCGAATAGACTCTTTGACATGTCGCATCTCTAAAGCCGCTCTGGACGCCCTTGCCTTAGACTGTCGCTGACGGTGGAAAACTTCAGATGATCGTCGGGTATGTAGCGGTGGGGCGTACTGCTGTGCAATATTTGGCCGTGTTGAGAGCACTTGCACATTCCCATCATCAACAGAATTCTGTTTGGCACGGACAGTGGTATCTTGGTTCTGGATAAGTTGCTCACAGTCCGAAGAACTTTGATGCAAAAAAGGGGCACTGCCACCCGAAGAAATATCTTTGAGCCGCGTCTGGGCAGGGTCAGTGCTGCGTGAAAGCCGTATGATGTGTGGGTTGGATGTATCACCAGGCAGCTCTCTGGTGTTCTGGTGGTGCTTCAGCTCTGCAAGCCCATTCGAACTGTGCTTTGTAGGGTGTGTTTCAGAAGGTCGATTCAGTTTATCACCAGATGGTCGCCTTGATGACTCGAAAGAGTTTGTTCGCGGTACTGATAAGGTTCTCTCAGTCTCGATATGTCCACCTACAATGTCCGTTTGTTCCTTCCCTGGCTGACAATGTACGCCAGAATAGAAAAGCGGCTGCAAATGTGGCTCTCTTCGCCTCAGTGTCACGTCATCTGCGAATTTCTTACCTTGCAACGTCTGTTCAGGACTTTGAACCTCTCCAGCTTTATGTCGCGATCTTTCAGAATGAAATGTATCACCATGAAACCTAGTTTCGTTCTGATTTTGAAACTCCACATCCCGGGCCTTACTTGGCATCCACGTTACTATCTTCCCAAAGGCAGAGGCTAGGATGGACCCGAAAGCACCAAAACCTTCCCAGATGAAAGAAGTGAGCACCCGTAATATGTTCATTACGGATAGCGCTCTGGTCGTTTGATTAGGACTGCTTAGTTCCTTTCTGGGCGCCGAGATTCCTGCACGTCGTATTTCATCCTGATGTATGGGGTTCACCTCAGTGACGTCAGCTCCGGTCTCAGATAGAACACAAGCAAGAGAATCATCATTGCAACTCGTTTCCTTGTGGCCAATCATCTTTTCCGACGTTAAGCAAAGCGGTATGGCGAAAGTTATTGGCGCGACCGCTCTTTTCCAATAGCTTGTAATTTCTTCGTCTTTCTCAGGCGCGGATTGTTTTGGAGACTCGACGAAGGACTCATCAACATCTACTGTGTCTGCATCAATAGTTGTACTTGTCTCAATTTCTCGTACCGTAATATCCGATTTTTGGCCGAACGATAAAGGCAGCGGAGAGAAGAGAACGCTGTCGGATGCCATCGTCTGTTCCAGGTCAATTGAAAGTAACTCTTCGCAGACTTGCCGTTTGTTTTTCGTAGTTACAATATCATCACCGGAGACGTCTCTGACGCAGTCTGACTTTGACGTTTCACGTAGGAGAAGGCTTTGTGATACGCTGAAAACAGAGCTCAGGTCGGCGTAACGCTCATCATCACCTAAATCCGGTTGTTCCTCTTTTGCCGAGGGCTGTGCACTTGGGGACACACTTCTGTTACTTTGAGTGTCTTTTGGGTTATCCACCTGGCCGTTTGCCGATGAGCCCTTCGTTGAACCACCGGAAAGAGGAATGTGAAAACCTACAAATGAAGGTACTCGAATGCGTCGCATGACGTAAGCTCAGGTGCATCACAGAGAACGCAGTGATATAGCGAATTCGACAATGGATAAATGCTCTGTTTCTGTGAACCCGAAAATGTTTGAGGTCTTCCGCATGTATTTTCTACATGTGCCACACCTGAGCAGCGGCTTTGCATTTAGAATCAAAGGAAGTTGTGACGGGAGCATTGGTGTCACACCCACAAAGGCCTTTCCTCTTTATAAAATTCTATATATATATACCAACCTGATTGCATGTCACTTTCTGGTTCATCACCTACATCCGGATGCTTTGCAGGCCCAAGGACACACACACAAGGACAGGAAACATTGAAGACTACCCATAAATCCATGCTCTTCTAGTTTGCGGGGCACAGTGATCTCTCCGAGCAGCTGCGTGAGATTCGTGTCTCACGCTGTACCTACCGTTTTTTCCTGAACATAAAGCCGAGAAGCCGCTTCCCGCCTTGACCGCCCATATTCTGCCCTTCGTTTGGGGATGTACTGTTCATAACGTCTTCATGAGCCTGCGAACCAAATGCAGGACCCCGATCGAAACCTTGCCCAGCAGCGAGGCAGTCTTTGGTCCAGATTAGAGCATTCTTGACCTTTGCATTTTTGTGTAACTCAAAAGCAACGTCCAAAGCTTGCATGGCTCCACAGTTCTTTGCTTCTCTCTTTGCTTCTGGTTCACCTTTAATTAGCTCAGCTAAGGCGTCTGTAGCGGACCGCACAACTCGGGTGTTCTCCCGCCTAAAAGTCAAGATATTGATGGCTTTTTCGATTGCCCCGACGTCACGAAGTCGTTTCCGCGACCGTGGCCCGAATGATGCCAGGAAGGTGCATGCCTGGGAAGCGTACCATCCTAAGCGAGCACCGTCGTCGCCAGACATGCAGTTTGATTTTTCCATCAACTTGGTGATACTCTCAGCAATACATGATTGCAACATCGCATCCTCACACTCTACATCACGCCATCTTGCTATGGAGCGGATAAAGGTGCAACAATCGACTGAAAATTCGGGATCGTCGTTTCGAAGCATAATGTCAGTGAGGGCGTTCAAGCCGCGACTCAAGATGATTTTTCTCCGCCCATCATCATAGAAGGCAAACGCTCTCAAGGCAGCAAGCGTGTCTTTCTCCAATCCGTCATCAGTAAACACGCTTACGGATCGGGATACGGCATCGAGAGCACAAGCTTGCACCAAGAAATCAGCTGCGCGCTCATTGTCCTGTGCGATTTGCCGGATAGCCCGCAACACTGCCTTGGCCAACGTCACGTTCTTGAAACTGACGTTGTTCTTTGTGATCGCATTATACACCGCAGCTGGTCCTCCCAGGGTGGCAACAGCCGAGCGCGAAAGCTCACTTGCCCCAGCCATTGCTCCAAGGCAATTACAACCCGCAGTCTGCAGAGGGACGTCCGTCTTGTGTACACTCATGAGATCCACAACAGTGGTAGGAACACCAGAGGCCCGTACGAGATGTCCAACTTTGTCATTATAATGCTCCGAAAGCACAGCCATGATACCGCAAAACTGTGTGCAAAGCAATGCATTGGTTTGCCCAAATTGAACAACTGCTGAGAGAAGCTCTTCAATTCCGCCGTCCTCGCACACGTCGAAAAACGTTTCAGGTTTTCTACAAAACGGTTCCAAAGCCGTCGTACCTGCTATCGCAATCGCTTCTGACGAGCGGTTTTGCTTCATGATTTCAAGGATTTCCGCAAATTCCCCGGCATTCTGCCAACCCTCGAGAGCCACGAGCGCTCGTTTCTCTGCTTCTTTAGTGGCCTTTTTGTCTGCGGCATCCTTTCGCTGCTTTGGTGTCATCTTGCCCGCCCTGAGGGCCGCTTTTGATGCCTGCTCGATTGTATTTTGACGCCGCTTTGGGCGTTTGCGGCGAAACGATGCCGATGCACCGATTGAAGCGGATAAATCCATCGCGTTTTCCTCCATGGTGTGCCCGACAGGAAATGCAGACGCGATGTTGACGTTACTCAACTGCTGCTCTAGGTTGTGCACGTAGACGTTTGTAGTCCTGTCCGGCCGGAGACCAATGGCATCACCATTTGGGGTGTGGTGGGCATCTCTGCTGGAAAACGAGTCGCGGGGGTCACCCTGCACGCTCGTTTGCAGTTCGGTTTCACTGTTGTGTGGGTGCGGCAGATTCAACCGCCCTGCACTCGCAACGTGGGATACTGCAGCGTCATTCTCTCCGTAGTCCTGAGACTTTCCTTGCTCTTTTTGATAGACGGTATGCACAGGTTCCAACGCCGCCAATGAACCACCAGCGGCTGCTTTTGGATGGGTGCCAGTCGACTCCACACGGTTTATAGCTACAGACCTCGACATAGCTCCGGCTCTCCTCTGCGCACTGCTGAGGTCGTGCCCTTGCAGCATACCTTCTGCAATGTGTTCATTGCCGGTATTTAACGAGCGCGGCTCGGGCGAGGTGACTGGACTCACCCTGGGTCCATCGTTGATCGTTCCGCCTATGCCGGAGAGACTGTCGTACAAGCCTTTTTCACCATCACCGCCCCCACCCTCGCCCCATGTCCCACTCTCTCGCGTACTATGCAGTCCTGTGCCTTGCAGGTCGATGGAGGCGTCGCCGATGGCCACTGCCGTCGATGCATTTGACTGCCTGGACTGCACCCGAACCATTGCATTGCCATTGGTGGCCGCATATTGCGACACCGCCGTGTGCACGACAATGGGACTCTCAATGCCGGCGGCCTGCCGTTGCGCCTCATCCTCACCCGTAGGCAGCCTGGACCTGTAGAGCTCCAACGCCACAAACACATCCTCCACGGAGGGCCTTGCCTTGGGCTTTTGGACCCAGCACCTCTCGACCAGCTTGCGCATCTCCTCCGGCACATCGCCCACATAGTCGGGCTCCCCGACTGCCGGCCACTCCGGCCGCGCCCCCTCCTTCACCTTGACGTACACGTCATGCATCTGGCACCCCTTCCATGGCGTGCGCAACGTGAACATCTCATACAAGATCATTCCCAACGCATACACATCGGCCGCGCGCTCCACTGCCGGCGACTCCTGCTCCTTACCCACCAGCATTTCCGGCGCCATATAATTACACGTCCCCGCCACCTGCCCCGTCCCGCCCATCGTCGTCTCCGCCAACAACGTACTCCCCACACTCCTCGACAGCCCCATGTCCGAGATGCGCGCCACCGCACCGGGCGGAAACACGCCATCCGTGCCCACAGCCACCGTCAGCAACACATTGGACGGCTTGACATCGCCCCAGGTGAAGCCCGCTGCATGCAAGGCACGCAAGCCGCCGCAAGCCTGCAACGCAATGCGAGCGAGCGAGCGCCTCTGCAACGGGACCCTCCACCTGCGCAGCTCATCCAAGACATCGGCAAGACTGCCGCCGTGCATGAGATCCGTGAGCAAGAGGACGGCGGCGGCATCGACAGGCACGGTCACGCCCAGAAAGCGCACAATGCCTGGATGGGACACGGCCTCGTAAGGACGGATCTGTTGGGCAAAACGACGCAGGACGGCGGCGTGGTGGGCACGGATGTACGGGTCGGCGGCAAGCGCGGGGGAGGTGGCGGGGATGTGGACGCGCTTGACGGCGACGGCGGTGCCAAAGTAGGCGGCCACGTGGACGGAGCCGTAGGTGCCGACGCCGATGCGCGTGCGCGGGTCGGAAAAGTCGCAGTGCAGGTGAGAGGGGTCGACAGTGGACGGGGTAGGGTGGTCGGGTTGGGGCGGTGGTTTCGAGGGGGGATGCTCAGGAAGGGCGGAGGAGGAGATGTCGGCGACAGAGGGTGAGGGGGCTGGCCAAGGGGCAGGGTGAGGGCAAGGTTGAGAGGAAG
>JAUKWC010033535.1:0-17621 GCA_032356245.1 Endocladia muricata | reverse complement strand
CCGGGCCTGCCCGACCTGCACGCGATGTACGGCGATGGCCGGCTGGCGCTGCTGGCCAACGTGGGCAACCTGATCGAACCGGTGACGCGGACGCAGTACCAGAATGGTGCGCTGCCGATTCCGGAGGACCTGTTCGCTCACAACCACCAGCAGGAACAGTGGATGAAGGCGCACAGCAGCCTGCCGTCGTCCCTGGTCGGCACCGGCTGGGGCGGGCGCATGGCCGATCTGCTGGCCGGCAGTAACACCGGCAGCCTGCTGCCACCGACCTTCTCGTTGAACGGCAGCAACGACTGGTTGCCCGGTGCGCTGTCCCAGCCGACCCGGCTCAACACCCGCACCGGCCTGGACCCGCTCGCCTGGCTGGACACCCGCGGCGGCAGCCGCAACGCGGCCAGGGCCGATGCGCTGAGCGACATCCTCGCCCACCCCGGCCAGCACCCGCTCAAGCGGCAGGTGGCGCTGGGACTGCGCCGCGCACGGGATGGCTCGGGCGCAGTGGTCGATGCGCTGGCCACCGCCCCGTCGCTTGCCACCCCGCACGACCAGACCAGCCGGCTGGCGCAGCAGTTGCGCATGGTTGCGCGGCTGATCGGCGCACGCAGCGCGCTCGGCCTGCGCCGGCAGATCTTCTTCGTCGGCCTGGGGGGGTGGGACACCCACGATCACCAGACGCCGCGCCTGTCGGCGCTGGGCAGCGAGCTGAACCGCTCCTTGAGCGACTTCCAGGCCACCCTTGACGAGCTGGGCGTGGCCGATCGGGTCACCACGTTCACCGCCTCCGACTTCGGCCGCACCCTGACCGTCAACGGCGACGGCTCGGACCACGGCTGGGGCGGGCACTACCTGGTGATGGGCGGAGCGGTGAGCGGCGGTCGCGTGTACGGCCGCGTCAACGATCACACCATCGACGGCCCGGACGACAGCGGCGACAAGGGCCGCATCATCCCCACCACCTCGGTGAACCAGTACGGGGCGGCGCTCGCCAGCTGGATGGGGGTGGACGATACCCGGCTGCACGAGTTGTTCCCGGACCTGGCGAACTTCGGCAGCGACTGGCGCAGCGGCATCGATCCGTTCCCGGCCGCCTGAGACCGGAGGCGCCCGGCGGGTATCGTGCCCCCGCTAGCGCTCGCGGGCGCCGGAACCGTCGCTCTCGCGCCCTCGCAGGCCGATGTCGAGTTGCAGCAGCAGCGCGTACACGAACAGCGACACGCCCAGCAGCTCCAGCGTTTCCTCCATGGTGTAGCTCGCGCGGTAGAGCAGGCCTTCGCCGGCGCCGGACTCGGCGTACAGGATATGGCCTTCGAGCAGCTCGAACCCGAGCGCTCCCGACACGTACACCACGCCTGACAGGAAGATGAACGTGCGCACCCGCGACGTCAGCCCGAGCACGAAGCGCCCGAACACCAGCGCCACGCCCAGCGCCAGAATCGAGTAGGGCAGGATCCAAGCGAAATGCAGCGCGCCGCCGGTGCCGAGCGCGGTGCGCAGCGGCTCCGACAGGCGCTCGTGCAGCATGGCGATCTCGTCGATCGAGATCATCAGGCTGACCAGCCCGATGCCCTGCCAGCGGTGGCGCGCCCGGGCGGTGGTGGACGATGGCACCCGCGAGTTGGTCCAGCAGAGAAGTGCGGCCAAGGCCCAGAGCGATGCGGTGAAGTGGGTCGGGAAGTTCTGCTCGGTGCCCAGGTTGAACAGCGCGTACAGGTCCAGGGCCCAGGACTCGCCGGTGACAAGCGCCACCAGACCGGTGGCGGCGTGCAGCAGCACCAGCACCGCGGACGCCGTCAGCAGCAGCCGCAGCACGCGGCCGGGGCGCAGTCGCAGCCCGTCGACGAGAACCGGTGCCGTCGTGGCCGGCGGTTCAAAAGGGGGTGGGTTCATGGGCGATTCATAGAGGGTTCACGGCCGGTATCGATCGAGTCGTCGGGTGCGCTAGCGAACGGTCACCAGCCGGGAGAACTGGCCGACCAGGTCCATGCCGTCCCAGATCGGATCGAACTGCAGCGCCTCGCCGATCGGCACGATGCGGTAGCCGCCACGTCCGCCGAGCCGCTGCGCCAGTGACAGCTTGTCCGGCTGCGACAGTCCGAACGTCGCGATCGTCTGCAGCTCGCGCCGCACCAGCGGCTCGATGCCGGCAAGCGTCGTCACGCGGGTCTGCACGATGAAACCGCCGCCCTGTGCCCCGCTCGGCCACGAGGCGGCGACCGTCAGCGACACGCTGGTCAACGACGCCGAATACCGGCGCGCCCGCGCGCCCTCCTGTCCGCCCACCAGCGCGTTGGCGCGCACGAACTTCGCCATGTCGACACCGGCATCCACGCGGCGGGTGTCGGCCGCCGCCAGGCGATCGACCCGCTCCAGCAGATCGTGTTCCGGATATCCGGCATCGCTGTCCGGCTCTCGCCACACCAGCACCCGCGGCGAGCCGCAGCCCATCTGATCGAACCAGACGATGTCGTTCATCAACTTGCCCGCCAGCGTCTCGCGGGCCAGCTCGTCCAGCGCCTCGTAGGCCGGTCCATCGATCAGCGCGATCGAGGTGCGGTCCGGGAAGTTCACGCTGGCCCCGTCGGGCCGCATCGCCTGCGTGGAGACCGCCAGCACCTTGCGGTCCCCGCCCCACACCACCCGCAGGTCCGACAATCGCGACAGCCCAGCACCGATGTCGCCGCGGTGGTCGAACCCGCAGAACACCTGCCGCTCGGCCTGCCCGCCCTGCCACAGGCACGCGAGAATCTGCGACACCAGCCAGTCGCTGACCGGGTCGCCCGCCTCCGGCAGTCGGGTGACATTGGCGTTGCCCAGCAGGAAGCTCAGCGCCCAGGAATAGACGAACAGCGTGTCGACGTTGCGTGGTGGCAACTGGTAAGCGACACCGCGTGCCACTCGCACTGCCGAGTTCGGTAGCAGGCTTGCACTTTCCTTCAGTCGCTTCAACGCCGCTGGCCGCAACCAGTAGCCGAGCGCCGTCAGCTGCGGCGCGGCACGGGCCTGGGAACTGCCCAGCAAACGGGCCGACAGCGCGCCCAGCACCGCCATCGCATCATCCGAGAACGGCGGCGCCGGTGTGTCTCCCAGGCGCTCGATGCCGGCCAGGAACGCGTCGGGGTCGATGACCGTGCTGGAGCCATCCCGCTCGCGTCTGCTGACGGTGCTCATGCCGCGGCCGCGATGACGTCGGAGCAACCACGGAGTTCCGCCTTCGGCAGTCGCCCCAGCACTCGCAGGCCGACCCGCCCGGCGCTGTCCCCATGGGTGCCGATCTCGATCACGCCAAGATCCTCGGTCAGCAACGAGTGGCCCGGGTAGGAACGCGGAATCAGTGACAGCACCTGGATCAGGCCCGGCGTGCCCGCCGGCACCGGCTCCCAGCTGCGCGGGTCGCGGATCAGCACCTGCGTGAAGTTGGGCGGGTGCAGCAGCCCGCTCTGCCCTTCGATGAACACCGAGCCGATCTGCTCGACCATGCCGTAGAAGTTGAAGACCCGCTCGATACCGAACGCCCGCTTCAACTCGGCGCGAAAGGTCTCGTTGTCCACCGACTGCTCGATGAGCGTCTTCCAGCCGCCCGAGTGCACCAGCGTGCCTTCGCTCAGATCGAGTCCCAGTGCGGCGAACCGCTGGTACAGCGCGGTCCACACCAGGTAGGTGAACCCGAACAGGAAGAACGGACCGCTGCGGCGCTCCGCCAGGAAACGCTGCACCGCCGCCTTGTCCGGCTCGCCGTGCTCGTCGAGCACGAAGACCGGCCGGTAGCCGAAGCGCATCATGCCGAGCACGCCGGCACCGCGGGCGCTCAGCAACGCCGGGTCGCGCAGCACCGCCGCGGTGTCCAGCACCAGCATCGGCAGACGCTTGGGTCCGAGCACGGATGCCATCGAATCGGCCAGGCAGAGCTGTTGCTCGATCGAGGTGTCGGCATCGACCGCGATGCGGCTGACGTCCTGACCGGTGGTGCCGCTGGAGGTCAGCGTGACGGTGACCCGCTCGTCGGCCACCGATGCCAGCCACTGCTGCTTGAACAGGCCCACCGGCAGGAACGGTACCCGCTGCAGCGCGTCCACGCCCAGCGCCGCGGCACCGCCCCAGATGCCGTCGATGATGCGCCGATAGGGCTCGCAGGCGGCGTGGTGGTGCAGGCTCAGCGCGTTGATGGCGGGCAGCATCAACGCGTCCCGCTGCTCGGCGCTGGCCCGGTGCGCCGGCAGTGCGCGCAGCTCAGCGAGGCTCATCGTGCCTTCTCTCCAGCGCCCGGTAGTCGACCTTGCCGCGCTCGGTGTGCGGAATGGTCTCGACCAGCTCGAATCGCCACGCGGCGGGCGGAATCACGAAGCGGGTGGACAGGTGATCGAGCAGGCGACGCCGTTCGGTCTCGTCGATGCCCGCGTCGTCCGGGCGGACACGTGATCGAACGATGCCCACGTGCCGATCGCACGCGCAGACGACGTAAGGCCCGAGCGACTCCAGGTGCGCCTCGACCTCGTCCAGACTGATGCGCAGCCCGAATGCCTTGCCGGTGCGCGCGAGTCGCCCGTCCACCACCAGGAAGCCCTGCGCGTCCAGCCTCCCTAGATCGCCGGTGACCAGCCGGCCCGGATCCGCCCCGGCGTGTCGATCGATCTGATCAGCCGGGTCCGCCGGGGCGACCAGGTCGCGCCAGCCGCCGGCGTAGCCCAGCATCACGTTCGGGCCGCGATAGACCACTTGCCCCGCTTCGCCCACCGGTGCCGGTGAACCATCATCTTGCAGGATCTCGAAGGTGCCGCCGGGCAGCGCGCGACCCACCGAGTCGGCGTGGGTGCGGTAGTCGTCGTGATCGAGCACGCTCATGCGCGGTCCCGCCTCCGTCTGGCCGTACATGACGAAGAATCGCTTGCCCTGCGCGTCCAGGTGGGCGTGCAGGTCGTCGCGCACGGCCGCCGCCAGTCGGCCGCCGGCCTGCGTCATCACCGACACGCTCGGGATGTCCAGCCGCTGCAGCCGCAGGCGGTGCAGGATCTCGTAGTGGGCCGGCACGCCCGGCAGGTGCGTGGCACCGGCGTCGCGGATCGACTGCCAGAAGGCCCGTTCGGTGAAGCTTGCCGAGGAGAACGACAGCGCCGCTCCGCGCGTCAGATGGCTGGCCACCACCGACCAGCCGTACGAGTAGTGCAGGGCCAGATGCGCCACCGCCACGTCCGAGGCCTGCACGTCGAGTGCCGCGGCAATGGCCGAGGCGTTGTGACGCACCGCGCCGCGTGACAGTTGCACGAACTTCGGGCTGCCGGTGGAGCCGCTGGTGGACAGCAGCAGGCACAGCTCCGGATTCAGCGACACCGCATCGCGTGCTCCGGGCCCGTCGCGCAGCGCGCACTCGCCATCGACGCTCTCCAGCACCGCGGCCGGTCGATAGGCGCGGATCAACGCCTCGAGCGAGGCCGGCGGCAGCGTGTCGTCCACCAGCATCGCCACATGCCCTTCGGCCAGCGCCGCCAGCAACGCCGGCAGCGGTTCGGGCCGATTGCCGATCCGGCAGAGCACCACCCCGCGCGGCCTGGATGCGAACACGGCCTGCCAGTCGAGCACGCGGGCGACCAGTTCGCCGTGGCGCCATTGCAACTCGCCGTCGACGAACACCGCCGGCGCATCGCCCGGGCAGCGGCACTCCCAGAACGGCAGGACGACCGACTCAGACAAGCATGGCTCCGTCGACACCGAGCGTCTGACCGGTGACGTATGACGACAGGCCCGAGGCGAAGAACAGCACGGCATCGGCGATATCCTCGGGTGTGCCGATGCGCCCCATGCCGATGCTGTCGCGCCGCGCCCGGTCGACCGCTGCGTCGATGCCGCGGATCATGTCGGTCTCGATGTAACCCGGCGCCACGGCGTTGACCCGGATGCCCTTGGGCGCCAGCTCCTTGGCCGCCGACAAGGTCGCGCCGATCACCGCCGCCTTGGAGGCACCGTAGACGAGCTGGCCCCGATTGCCGAACCGCCCGATGATCGAGCTGACGTTGATGATGCTGCCGCCACCGCCGCGCTCCATCAGCCGCGCGCTCGCCTGGGTGACGTTCAGCACGCCCTTGACGTTGGTGGCCAGCGTCTCTTCGATCGACACCTCGTCGATCATGCCGATCAGCGCATCGCGCAGGACCCCGGCGTTGTTGACGGTCACGTCCAGCCGGCGGAAGGCCTTGAACGCGGTTCGCGTCGCGAGCGTGGCCGTGGCGGGATCGCCGACATCACCGGCCACGGCATGGGCCACGATGCCGTGCCGCGAGGCCAGTTCCGCGGCTGCGCGCTCCAGCGACTCGTCCCCGCTGCGCGCCACCAGCACCAGGTTCATTCCCTGGCCGGCCAGTGCCGCCGCCACCGCGGCGCCGATGCCGCGGCTGGCACCGGTCACCAGCGCGCAACCGCCGGCCAGGCCCGGCAGCTCAGTCACCGGCGTGACGACGCATGATGTCGACCGCCTTGCCGAAATCGCTCATGTCGAGGATGTCATCCGTATCCAGCATGCAGTCAAACGACTCCTCCAGCGCGGCCACCAGCGTCATGTGACCCACCGAGTCCCAACCCTCGGTACGGTTGTAGACGAGCTCGGTTCGATCCGCCTGCGGCGGGAGCTGCAGGACGTCTTCGAACACGGCAAACACCTGGTCCTCGTGCGTCATGGGGTGCGAAGGCTCTCCTGACTATCGGGGTGTCGGAACATCACTCGGTGGCGGGCGGGGTTCCCCACCGCCAGCGCGCCGTCTTCGGTGTTGCCACCGAGCACGCCGCCGGCGGCCAGCTTGCTGAACGCGCCGAGCGAGGTGTCGGGCAGCACGGTGGCGTGGGTGCCCAGGAAGGCGCGCTCGCCGCAGCGGGCGTGGCCGTTGAGGGTGGCGTACGGGCTCAGCACCGAGGACCGCCCGACCGAGGCGTCGTGCCCGACGGATGCGTAGTTGTTGATCACCACGTTGTCGCCGATACGAGCGAACGGGCCGACGAATCCGAACGGGCCGATGAACACGCCATCACCCAGCCGCGCCGAGCGGTCCACGCAGGCACTGCCGTGAACCACGCTCAACGGTCGCAGACCGCGAGCCAGGCAACGGGCGAATGCGCGCTCGCGCAGCGCCGGGTCGCCGATCGCGACCACGAAGGCGGCGTCCGGTGACAGATCCTCCACCTGCGACGTGCAACGGCAGCACGCACCGAGCATGGCGGAGGCGTCGTCGATACGCCCTTCCGCATCGTCGACGAAGGCGATGCGCCGTTCGATGACGGCCGGATCGTCTGCCCGCACCGTCAGCAGGCAGGCGAGAACCTCCAATCCGAGGCCGCCGCAGCCGTAGATCACGATATCGGACATCAACTGGGAGGGGGTGTCGTCACGCGGACCGGGCCGCCGCGCTGACTCGCGAGTCTAACCGACGCACGCGGCCGAACTTCAGCACCGGTCGACGGTTGGAGTGTCTACAACACCGCTTGAAACAGGCGGGATCTACGCGTAGCCGTGCCGCTGCAGCGTCGGCCTCAGAGTGCTCAGGATGGTCTCGTCGAGCGCCTCTTCGCCGTGACCGCGCCCGACCGAATCGGTGTTCACACCCCGGCAGGCGGCCCGGATCGCCTCGCTATCGTGTGACAGTCCGAGAAAGTCGACCACCGATGCCGTCTGTTCGACCGGATCGGCCACGAACGCCTCGTAGCGCAACGCCAGACGACGCTCGGGGGCGATCCGTGCCAGTCCGGCATCCGATAGCTTCACGCAACGCACCCATTGCGCGGCGCACACGCTCATCAGGTCGGCCTCGACGCTGAGTCGGCGCCAACCTTCGAACCGCGGCCCCCACAGCGCCAGGCGGGCCTCGGGGTCGCGCCAGCGAGCGATGCGGTTGAGCAGGTAGCGCGATCCGTAATATGGCAGGTCCGACACCGGAACGAACCGCGCCTTGGCCGCCAGGTAGCCGATATCCATCGGTGCCTTCCAGCGCTCGGCGGCCGAGGCGATCACGTCGCGGCCGTCTCGAACCAGGTACAGGTAGCGCGCCTCCGGCAGCACCGCGTCGACGAAGCCGACCCGCAGCGAGTTCGCACAGGTCTTCTCGAGCACCACCCGCTCGGCGGCTGGCACATCACCGAACGAGTTCGTGCCGACGAGCGCGGCGAACCGGCCGCGAATGAAGCGCGAGACACAGGGATCGGCGTCGGCCACCTCGAACTCGTCGGTCTCGCGCTCGCGGTGACCGTGACGCCAGACGTAGTTGATCTCGTCGCAGGGCCAGGTGACCACACCGTCCAGCCGCGTGAGCACATCGCGCAGCAGGTTGGTTCCGGACCGGCCGGCGCCGATGATCACCACCGGCCGGGCACCGATATCGACCGGTCCGCTCAAGTCCGACCCCGCTGTGACACGGCGCTGGCGGGCTTGCGCCGTGCCGGCGACGACAGATCGTCGATCAACCCGCTCCACCGCGCCAGCGTGTCCGCCGACGAGAACGCACGCCGGTGGTGCGCCAGCAGGCGTTCGCGATGCGATCCGGCGTTGTCCAGCCATCGTTCCAGCCGCTCGAACCCGTCCGCCAGCGACGAGGGATCGCGCGCCGAGACGATGCCCAGATCGTGATCGCGAACCTCGCCGGCCAGCGCCGAGCCGGTACCGACGACAGCGAACAGCGGCACCCCCAGACCGAGGTAGATCTGCGTCTTCGACGGCCAGGCGTAGCGGTGCACGTCGGCGGCAATGGACACGATGCCGGCGTCGCAGCCGGCGATGAAGTGCGCCGCCGCGGCGATCGAGCGGTGGGCGTGGAAGTGCACCGCCTCGTGAGCGCCTGCACGCGCGAGCAGCGAGTCCTTGGCAACGCCGTCCCCCAGGAAATGCAGCTCGCACGCCGGCCCGGTGCCCGCGGTCGCCGCATGATGAGCGATGAAGCCGTCGAGCACCTGCTCCAGCCCCTGGAAGCGACCCAGGTTGCCGGCGAACACCAGTTTGCGCACCGCCGGCCCGGCAGGCCTGCCGCGCGCGGCTCGGGCTGCGGGAACTGCGGGGGGTTCCGGATCTGCCGGATCCGCCGACGGCCCGGGTGACACGGTCGACTCCGGGGCGATCGGCTCCCGAACGATCGGCGCGTGCGACTCCGGCATCACGTTGTTTATGATGATCACCTTGCCGGTGTCCAGCCCCCGCTCGTGCAGCGCATCGCGCATGTCCGACGACAGCACCACGCAGCGCTGCGCCCGCGCGCACACGAAAATGTCCAGCCGCCGCAGCACGCGGTGGCGCAGGGAGTCGGCCGACCACAGTCCGCCCACCGCGTCGATCTCGGGGTGGATGTCCTGCAGGTGGTAGACAAAGCGCGCACCGGTCAGCCGGGCCGCGAACCAGGCGCACAGCCCGTTGATCACCGGCGGGATGGTGGCGGCGACGATCACGTCGTCGCGTTTGCCGGCGATCCGTCGGGCGATCACGTGCAGCGCTGCCCGCACCGGAAACAACGCCTTCTGCGCGGCGCGCAACAGCGAGAACCGCCCGGCACCGGGCAGCCGCGACAGGCGTCGCACCCGGATGCCGTCCAGAGACTGCGTTGCCGGCAGCGTGGTGGCCCGGTCACCGGCCTTGTAGGACGGCTGTGCGGTGATCACGCTCACCCGATGGCCCTCGCCCACCAGGTGCGCACCGATGGTGCGCTGCATGCTCGCGTACGGTGGACTGTCGGGCCAGAAGTGCTGATAGAAGAACCGGACCTTCACGAGCACTTCCCACTCGCCTCGGTCCGGTTCATCAGCAGCGCCGGTGGTGGCGCCAGGCCCACGGTGACCAGGATGTAGCGCAGGTCGCCCGGCAGCGACCAGTGCTGCATGTACTGCAGGTTCAGACGGACCTTGTCGGGGTAGAGCACCCGATCGTTGTAGGCCACCGGGTCGGACTGGGCGGCCAGCAACCGCTCCTCGTCGCGGTACTTGATGGTGGCCGGCCCGGTGATGCCGGGGCGCAGCGTCAGGATCGCCCGCTCCTGACCGACCAGTCGATCGGCGTAGCCCGGCACGTCCGGCCGCGGCCCCACCAGCGACATCTCGCCGATCAGCACGTTCCACAACTGCGGCAGTTCGTCCAGCTTCCAGCGTCGCATCCAGGCGCCCGAGCGGGTGATGCGCGGGTCCGCCTGCACCGTGATGCAATCGTCTGCCTCACCGGACCCGGCCCGCATCGAGCGGATCTTGCGGATCGGGAACGGCCTTCCGTGACGGCCGATGCGAACTTGCGAGTACAGCCCGGACAGACCCGTCTCGCGACGCGCGATGAACACGCAGGCCAGTATCAGCGGCCACAGCAGCAGCAAGCCGAGCAGCGCTGCCACCAGGTCGAAGGTGCGTTTCTGAACGGCTTGCGAGCGGGTCATGGCTGCCGGCCGGGCGGTTGATCGGACGCACGGTCCACCGGGCGGATGCCGTCCCAGGCGTTCGATAGCTGAGCGGTCGACAGGATCAGGTTGACCACCCGCTGCGAGGTGTTGCGGATGCGGTAGTCGGCCGGCACGAACGAGGCTTCGTCACCGAACGCCTGCACGCCCTGCTGCGCGATGGCCAGGTCCACGCAGCGAACGATGTCGTCGGGCTCCACCCCGCAGGCCAGGATGGCGCCGGTATCGATCGCCTCGGGGCGCTCGATCGAGAAGCGCGGTGTGACGGCGGGAAAGCCGAGCATCGAGGATTCCTCGGCGATGGTGCCGCTGTCCGACACCACGCACAGCGCCGAGCGCTGCAGCCGGTTGTAGTCGTGGAAGCCGAACGGCTTGGCCCACAGCAGGCGATCGTCCGCAGCGAACTCGGCGGCATCGACCCCGGCCCGTTCGCCCCGCTCTCCTCCCGAGGCTTGCGCCTCCAGCCGCTTGCGCGTGCGCGGGTGGGTCGAGATCACCACCCGGCAATCGTGCCTGTTCGCCAGCGCGCGCAACGCGCGCACCAGCCCGCCCAGTCGCTGCGCATCGTCGACGTTCTCCTCACGGTGCAGCGAGGCGAGCAGGTAGCGGCCCGGCTCAAGCGCCAGGTCGGTCAGCACGCTGGAGGCATCGATGCGTTCGCGGTAGTGCTCCAGCACCTCGCGCATCGGCGAGCCGGTCAGCACCACGCGTCGCGGGGGCAGCCCTTCGGCCAGCAGGTTGCGACGAGCGTGCTCGGTGTAGACGAGGTTGAAGTCGGCCAGGTGATCGACCAGCTTGCGGTTGGTCTCCTCCGGGACGTTGCGGTCGAAGCAGCGGTTGCCGGCCTCCATGTGATAGACCGGCACCTTCATGCGGCGAGCGATGTAGGCGGCGATCGCCGAGTTGGTATCGCCCAGGATCAGCATCGCATCGGGGCGCTCCTCGATCAGCACCCGCTCGATCGCGATCAGGATGCCGCCCACGGTGGCGCCCAGCGACGTGGTGTCCACGCCCAGGAAATGGTCCGGACGGCGCACCTCGAGATCGTCGAAGAACACCTGGTTCAGTTCGTGGTCGTGGTTCTGGCCGGTGTGCACCAGCACGTGTCGGCAGGCGCTCTCTAGCTGCGCCATCACGCGCGACAGCCGGATGATCTCCGGGCGGGTGCCGAGCACCGTCATGACCTTCAGGGCCTTCATGTTCGCAGCGACGCTCCGCTCGGCGATTCCGCGGCGCAGGCGAAGTCGCGCACGATCTGCCGCGCGCCGTCCACCAGCACCGGTTCGGCCCAGGTGTCCGGACGCTCCGGATCGAAGATCTCGTGAGCCCAGAACAGCGTGAGCAGCGGAACCTCGCCGGCATTCACGATGCTGTGGGTGTGCAGGGTCGGCATGTCCACCGCCACCGGTCTCTGCCCGTCGACGTTGTAGAGGTGCACCTCGTCGCCGAGCACGTCGCGGATGGCAATGCGCGCCCGGCCGCTGATGACCACGAAGCGCTCGATCTTGTAGCGGTGGAAGTGGTTGCCGCGCACCATGCCCGGATCGGTCCAGGACAGGAAGGTCTGCCCGCCCGCGCCGCCCTTGGCCGCCTCGAACAGCGTGCCGCGCACGTCCGAGTGCAGGGCGAGCTCGGTGGCGGCGTTGCCGGGGAAGCCCGCCGCGCGCAAGGTGTTGAACAGCGCGACGTCGAGCGGGCGTGACACCGCCGGGAAACGGCCCTGCTGCTGGTCCTGCTGAAAGCCGAGCAGTCGCTGGTACAGCGCTGCCACGGCGACGGATTCGCCGTGCAGCCGCCGTGTGCCGTCACGCCCGTCTCGCACCGCGTCGAGCATCGCGTCGGCCACGGCGCCCGCGTGCACCAGTTCCACCAGTGCGCCGTCATGGATCGTCGGCGCGGTGCCATCGACGATCTGCCGGCACAGCGTCGCCGTCACCGAGTTGTGAAACGGCCGCCCGCCTTCGCCGAACACGTGCGGCAGCACCACGTCGGAGAAGCGCGCACCGGCCTGCCGCGCCCACTTGCCGAGCACGCGGGCCGCGGCCGCCTTGCCGCGCCCATACGGTTCGTCGAGCAACGAGCGGGTCGAGTTGGCGAAGACCACGTGCGCCGTGCCGGTGACGCGTTCCAGCGCCGCGACCAGCCGCTCGGCGAGCCGGCGGTTGCCGTGCTCCAGCTGCTCGTCATCGGCGCGGTTGATGCCGGCGAAATGCAGCACCGCACCGGCGCCGTCGACCAGTGCCGCCAGCCGCTCGGCATCGTCCAGGTCGCGGCGGCGCGCCACCCGCAGCAGCCAGGGCTCGCCCTGGCCAGCGAACCTTGCCGCACCGTTCAGGGCCAGCACCGCGGCCCGCGCGTGACGGCCGAGCAGCCCGTCCGCGCCGGTGACGAGGATCGGAATCGGAGCCTCGCTCACGACAGCCCGGCCTTCGTGCGCGCCGCCTGCACCTCGGGCAGCGTCAGCAGCAGGGTCTCGATGCCGGCCACGTCCAGACGCTGCGCGTTGTGGGAATGGAAGTCGTCGCAGGCGACCGCATCGGCGTCGCCCTCGCTGAAGAACGGCGTGTAGTCCAGCCCGCGCAGGTCGGTGCGCAGCCGCCAGTAGTCGCCCAGGTCCTCAGCGGTGCCGAGCTCTTGCGCGCTGGCCAGCGTTTCGTAGAGTTTCTCGCCATGGCGCCAGCCGATCATCTCGACCGGATGATCCGGGGCGTGCATGACGTTCTTGATCGCACTCAGCAGGTCCTGCACGGTGGAGGCGCAGGCCTTGCGGATGAACAGGTCGCCCTGGTGCGCGTGCTCGAAGGCGTAGCGCACCAGTTCCACCGACTCGCTCAACGGCATCAGGAAGCGGGTCATGCCCGGCACGGTCAGGGTGATCGGACGCCCGGCGGCGATCTGGTTCATGAACAGCGGTATGACCGAGCCGCGCGAGCACATCACGTTGCCGTAGCGCACGCACGACACGGTGGTGCGGGCATCCTCACCCAGTTCGCGGGCACTGGCCTGAGCGAGCTTCTCCATCATGGCCTTGGACACGCCCATGGCGTTGATCGGGAACACCGCCTTGTCGGTGGACAGGCAGACCACCGAACGCACCTGCGCATCGATCGAGGCCCGGATGACGTTCTCCGAGCCGAGCACGTTGGTGGCCACCGCCTGCATCGGAAAGAATTCGCAGGATGGTACCTGCTTGAGCGCCGCGGCATGGAAGACGTGATCGACACCCTTGACCGCCCGCGCCACGCTGGCGGGGTCGCGCACGTCGCCGATACGCCAGATCACCCGCCGGTCGCGCAGGCGGTTGCGCAGCGCGTCCTGCTTGTCCTCGTCGCGGCTCAGGATCGTGACCGATTCGACAGCCTCGTCGCGCAGCAGCGCCGCCAGCATGGTCTTGCCGAACGAGCCGGTGCCGCCGGTGATCAGGTATCTCATCGCGGCGTGTCCGCAACGGCGGGCGACGGCTGGCCGAGCGACCCCGCGGCGGGCGCCTCGGTGCCGGGCGTGCGATCCGGTTCCCGGGGCGGGTCGTCATCCGGCGGCGGGCCGCTCTGCCCGACATCGATCATCGGCTCATCCCCCACGTCGGGCAGCCGGGCGCGCCGTCGGCGCAAGCGCCGTGGCCGACGCCGCGTGCCCACGTACTGCAACCCCACGAAGAACCAGGCCACGTGACCGTAGTACTGCACCGCGTAGACGTCCCATACCAGCGACTGGACCAGAAACGACAGGAAGGCGGCTCGTGCCACGCCCGCGAAGGGGCCGTTGCGCGAGCCTGCGCGCGAGAACACCGGCGACAGGATCACCACCAGCAGCGGCAGCGCGAAGATCATTCCGCCCTTGGCGATGGCCGTCAGCGCGAACACATGATAGGAGGTGGAATCGGTGGCGAACAGCTCCAGCGACGAGAACGCCGAACCGACCAGCAGGTTCTCCAGCAGCAGGAACTCCGCCCAGATATCGCTCCGGTTGCTGGAGATCGCGCTCATGTCGGCCGAACCGAGACTGGCGATGGTGAAGGCGACCCGGCTGTCGTTGAGCACCAGCAGGATCACGCAGGGCAGGACGAAGAGCCATATGGAGACTTTGGTGGAGGTCTTCACCCCGCGCTGGAACAGGTAGACGCCCAGGAACACCAGCGCGCCGAGAAAGAAGGCCCTGCTCTGCAGCAGGAATCCGTAGGAGAACACGATACCGGCTGCAAGGGCGGTGACGCTCCGCAACAGTGCGGAACGCAACGTGACGAACCACAGCGTGCACAGGAAGGTGATCGACAGGCAGATGCCGGCGAACGAGTTCACCCCGTAGGTGCCGAAATAGTCGGCGCCGAAGAAGCGGGCATTGGCGGCCGCCCCGTAGACGGTATTGCCGACACTGTTGGTGTTGAGCGCGTAGGTCCGGGCGTAGCCGCCGCTGGCCAGCAGACCGTGCGCCAGCGACACCGCGACGCAGCCAACCGGCACCCAGAGCCAGCGCGACACGTGCAGCGCGGCGCGGCTCGGCCCCGTCAGTGCGAACGCGGCGAAGAAGCCGGTGACCGGCAGGCAGAAGCTGGCGTAGGACAGCAGCGGCACCACGCTGTTGGAGAAGGCCGCGTTCACCAGCGCGGTGGCGACCCCGAGCGCCAGCCCGGCCAGCATCAGAGCGACCGGCCGGCGGCGGCGGGCCGGCCAGGCGTAGGCCAGGAAGAACAGCGACAGCAGGCTGATGCTGGCCAGTGGCGCCGGCTCGCGCAGAACCTCCAGCGGAACCAGCGACAGCAGCACCAGCGATACCGGAACGATCCTCATCGCGGCTGCCAGGCGCCGAAGCCGAGGTGGCGGTAGCGCCGGTGCAGCAGCGTTGCCGCGCAGAGGCTGCGCAGTATCTGCGCGACCGAAAATCCGATGATCACTGCGACCCAGTTCACGGTTTTTACCGCCACCAGCAGGCTCAGCAATACCGGCAGCAAGCCGAGCCCGGCCGTCAGCAGCACCTCCCCTCGGTTTCCGAGCCCATTGAGGATCGACACCGGCGAACCCAGGGCGCACACCAGCAGTTGCGGTAGCCCGGCAACCACGACGAAGAACATCGCGCTACCACCGAACAGCCGGCCCGGATCCATCCCGGTGACGCTGACGACGAGTGCGAACACCGCCATGATCGTGACCGAACCGAAAAGCAGTTTCAGCCGGTAGGCCCCGAAGCCGTGAACCTCGGCGCCGCTGGCACAGGTGGCGAGAAAGCCCGGCAGGTGGTAGCCGACGAGGGCGCCTTCCACGAACAGCAGCACGCCGATCACGCGCAGGCAGTTCATCAGCAGCGCGGTCTGCTCGTCCTGCAGCACCAGCGAGACGATCGAGGAGGCGCCCCACAGCATGAACAGGTTCCCCAGCGCGACGACGGCGACCGGCAACCCGTATTCGCGCCGCACCGCCGACAGCAGACCGCGACGCCGCTGTCCGTCGCTTTCGTCACTGCCGCCCGGCTTGCCGGCCCGGCGGTACAGCCAGGCGTGCAGACTGATGCCGAGCAGGCTGTGCGCCGCGATCGAGGCCAGCACGATGTCCACCGGACCGGCCGGGTGCCCCACGAACCCCAGCACGGCCACCACCATGACGTACAGCAGCGCCCCCTGCTCCACCAGCACGCTCTGCCAAACCGCGCCGGACGAACGGAAGGCCGCGACGAACAGCCGCGACAGGAAGTAGACCGTGGCCAGCAGGGCCACCGCATGCCCCTCGCCGGCCTGCAGCAACGTCAGACCGGCCAGCGCCGCCAGCAGCGTCAGGCAGTGCCCCAGCATTCCCAAGACGCACAGGTCGGCCATGTACCGGGACATCAGGCTGGTGCCCGGCGATCGGGCGGCCAGCATCGGAAGCGCGCGCAGCACCGCGATCTCCAGCCCCGGCAGGATCATCAGCGCGGCCACCAGACCGAACAGTTGCAAGGCATTGACGCCGCCCGTCACGGACAGGCCGAGCGAGCCGATCGCCACCGCCTGGAACAGCACGCCGGAGACGGCCATCATGCAGCGCCCCCCGACGTACGCCAGCAGGGCGGCCGGCGCACTCATCCGCTGAACCGCTGCGCCTCGGCCAGGAAGCGGTCGAGCCGGTCGCTGCCGCTCGTACGCTCCGGCAGGCGGGCGGCAGCTGCGTCGGTGCCGAACGCGAGATCCGGCGAATCCAGCCGGCGCACCTCGACCGACGCTGCCGCCAGACAGCGGAGGATCCAGAAATCGTCCGGGCCGTGATACAGGATCGGCACCCCGCAGCACAGCAGGTTGGGCAGCTTGGACGGTGTACTGCAGCGATAGAAATCGCGGGAGCGCCGGTCGCCGTTGAAGGCCAGCAACTGGTGATCGTGCAGGCGGCTGGTCTCGATCACCTGCTCCGCCGGAATCGCCGCGTGCACGGTGACCCCGGCCTCTTGCAACCGCTCGATCAAGCGGGGATCGGTGGTGCGGGTGTACACGTGCAAGTCGCCGCCGCGGGCGTGAAGCCGCCGCGCCGCCTCGACCAGAGCGTCGATGTTGGTCTTCCAGTTGACCGCCCCGAAGAACGCCACGCCCCCGAGCCGCGGCCCGTCGACGGCTGCGCTCACGTCAGGACGTTGCCTGAAGTAGACGTCGGTGCGCCCACGCCGTCCGAGCCCCTCGCACAGGAAGCGCTTCATCGGGGGTGAAATGGCGATGACCCGCGGCGCGTGGCGCAACGTCCAGCGGATCAGCCAGCCCGGTCCCAACCATTGCGCCCAGCGTGGATAGCCGAGATGGATCATGTCCAGGTAGTGGACCGACACCGGCACCCCCGCCATCACCAGGACCGCGATGCGCAGGTTCATCCCTGGCGAGGACATCTGCGCGTACACCGGAGGCGCGGCACGCCGCCGAACCGCCAGACGCAGCACCGTCCGCCAGCCGTCGACCACGTGCGGATCCGTTGCCGGCAGGCTGGCCAGGTACTCGCTCGCCAGCTCGTGCGCGGAATTGTCGCGCCGCAGGCCGACGGGTTTGAGCCACACCACGTGCGAACGGCTCTCGTCGCGCGATCGGTACCGCTATCCGTCGTTCTTGATCTGGTACACCCGGATGTAGTCGATCTTCAGTTCCGCAGGCAGCTTGCTCGGATCCACTGCCTGCGTGTTGAAGCTGCCACCCACCGCGAGGTTGGCGATGACGTACATCACCTGATAGGGCACATCGGCGTTGCGATAGCTGTTGGTCAGCACGCCGTCCACGTA